>CAUJRU010001883.1:0-107122 GCA_963277665.1 Viscum album
ATGTTGAAACATAACACAAACATTCGTATTAAAACTAGTATACGAAATGTCTATACATTACCCATAAACAACAAATTGTATTAAAATTGAATATCCATAGTTAAAAATATCATAACTCATTCAATACAATATGGAAGATTGTATTATAATAAATCAACATCAGTCAAGAATAATATCCATTAAAGGATGTTGATATAGTTGAAAAAGATCAGTAAAACTCTTTTAGTGAAATACCCCTTTTTCATGAAATCATTTAAAAGACGCGCAATTTATAAATGAAGGCATTTAAAAGATATTTTTGAAACAAATTTCCCCATACCACTTTTAAAATTTTTATAGGAATTAATATTTTTAAACATTCATGTACATATAATTAAATTCTTAATTTTTTTTTTGAAAACATGTACATTAATGAGAAATATTTAGAAGAATTTAATATTAAAAACATTTAAAATGATATATTAGTTAAATATTCCCTTAAAAGAATCATTTTAAAACGATTTTTATGAAACATGGACATGGATAATAAATATGTCTTAGAAAATACTTACACATAAACTCTCTCGGATAATAATGACATTGAGGAATTAACCCTTACCTTGTACTTTCCTTTAGTCGAGGGTACATTTAACCTCCTATATAATGACCACATTATGATATTAAATTATACCATAACCATGTTAATATTTATGATATCATACATGATTCATTTATGACTTTATACAACCTATTTAATAATAATTTCCATGTAAAATTAACATTTTGGTAATAATCGATTTCTTCATTGTACGTGTTTTAACTTGTTATTCTAGATCATATCACATAGATCAATATTTAAATAATTCCAAAATAAAAATCATGATTTATAAATCATATATATTATGAATATAAATATGTATAATATATAGATATATGAAATGGAAAACACTATTTATGGAGACAGTAGGTCGTACATATGCATAAGTGTTGTTTCCATTTTCTTATCGTATTGAATGAAAGTATGCGAATAAGATATATGTAAATACACACAAACACAAATATATATATATATATATATCTATTATCATTATTATTTCATATATTACATTCTTATTAATAATATATATTTTTATAATCACCGTTGAATGGTGAAAGTGGAAATAAATCTAATCGCATCATGGAGAGGGTAAGCCATACGTACGCATGAGCAACGATATAACCCTATTGATGGTACAATAATGTTTAATTATATGGAATATTGTATATAAATAATCATAACGATTTTATGTTTATTATTTAAATCAACTATACTCATTATTATACCCATACAAATAATGAAGTGTTGAATAAGAAACTACACCACGGTGTGGAGATGGAAAGTCGTATATACGCACATATGGAGATTTTTTCATTAATAGGATAGATAGAATAATTAATATGGTTGAAACATATTTAAAATAACATCACATTATGTAGATGGCATTGGAGTTATTATTTTGGTATTGAAACAACAATCAAAGAGAAATTGGGTGGAGAAAAGAACATTGAAAGAGGTGATGAAATAATCACCACTTCTTCAGGTGCTTCCTTTTGATTTTATCAAAAGGGATCTTTAGGTTGCCTTTATAATCAATTTAAGGCCACTAGGTTGAATTGAAGGTAGTTGGGAGGATATTTGATCAGGGTTTATCTGTTTCAAATGGCTTTGGAGGTGTGAAATTAAGAGAAGGGGATGTACCTTTTTATAAGAGAGGTGAGGGTCTCTTAAGAAAAAGGATGAAATTTTATTTTATTATAAAATATTTTTTGCTTTGTAATGGCTAAAAATTTATTTATAGAGATGATAAGGTGTGGATGAGTCCAAAACCTCTTTAACAATATATTTTAGACAAATATATGTCCCCATATCAACCGTATATTTTATATTTAACTCTTCATTAAATAGTATAACATCTACTGTGTCTTCTTGTATTTTTATATTACGTGGTTAATAAACAAACTCAAAAATCCAAAGAGAACCTAAATTGGTTCATTAATGACATATCTATCATTATATAAATCCTTCGGTTAAATATTATGTTTTTAGTAATTTTATATAATTTAATATTATATAATTCGTTTTAAAAACCCATTTATGTCAATTTTGACACTATTTAGTTTTTTGTTTTTGTGAAAGTCAAAAAAACCTATTTAATTCTAAACAAATACATTAAATCAACCGTAACATGTCATTTTCACCTATAAAAATCGTGTATGGAATAAAAAGTCTCAATTTAAATTTATTTTGATATTTATAATATCAATTATTTTAATCTTCTATTAATATGGTAATTACTTTATCATCATTGTGTCATAAATAATATTATTTATTTAATTTATAAAAATTATAAATAAATTACCATTATGTACTAAATAATTTACCATTATAATGAATATTTATAGTCTAAATTATCTTATGTATAACCCTACATAAATTTTTTTAGTTAATAAAATTTGAATTTAACACTTTTAACACTTCTTTAAATAAAATATAACAAATTTTCTAATATACTCCAAGTTGATAAAAAAGGATCATATTTTATTACTAAGGTTTTTTTGTTCAAAATAATTTTATCCAAGAGAATTAGGACTTGTGTTAGGCTAATTATAATATCATTTTTCTCTTTAATAACCCTATTTACTTTAAACTATGACAAATAAAAATCAACTGATACTATTAAAAAAATTTATTTTCATCCTACTGAACCAAATTTTACTTATTTATGTCAACCATTTCTCTTGTATTTTGGAAATTCAGTTCACAAAAGCAGTAAAATTGCATTTTATGCAAATTTGTAAATTTGTCTAGAAGGTAGATAAAACACGCTAAAAAGGTCAATTAAATTTTTTCTTTCTAATATTAATATAAAATTACTCCAATGAATTAACTTGGTCTAATATAAGTATTATTTATAAATTTTTAATTTAAGATAAATTTTAATTAAAAAAAATTATCTAAATAAAAAGTTGGTTTTAAACAACAATGTAGTGTTTTTCACTATTCATAAAAATTGAATCTTTTTTGAAAAATACCAAAAAATCATCCTAATGTAATTTTAATATTACAAATTCAAAAATGATGCCTATTTTTAAAAATTCAAAACATATGAGTTACATTAATTAATTTAAAATTAATTCCCGTTGACAAAACCAAAAAATATGTTTTTGAGAAATAAAAACTATCAAATGTTTGATATATGTTTATGTCCAATTTAAATGTAAAATTACATCCAATGACAAAAATTGGATTAAAATATAAAAATATAATATATTTATAATTCGAATCCATTAAAATATTTAATTTAACAATAGAAATTATTTTGATTAATAATGTTGTTTTCAATTAAAATTTTGTATTTTGCACTATTCATCAAAATATTAAAGTTATCAGAAAAACACCAAAAATTATTCCAAACTAAAATTTATGTCACTTTTCTAAAGAAGAAGTTTATTTTTTCAAATTTAATATATAAATGTGTCAAATATTAGATTTAAAAATCGTTCTCCATTAAAAGGGGTAAAATCTCATTTTCGGAAAAATACTTCTCTTATCTGAAAAAAATGAATTTGTTCTTATATTATGTCATAGAAACACATAATATAAATTATAAAATTATATGTAATATATAAATTCAAAATTTTGTTAAAACTATTACTAATCACTTTTTGATTGGCTAGTTTGATATGTCGTGGTGCGCTCAAACTCGGTGTTGCGTGTAGTGCACGCTATAGAATTACTATAAAGAGATAATGTACTATGACAAATTGGGGTGTTAAATTCTCCTCTCCTTTAGTAAATCGTATCCTTGAAATTTCAAACTATTCTTTGAAAATAAAATGTTTAAAATAGAAAATACCTTTATGGAAAACACAAATCCGAAATAGGGTTAATAAAATTTTGACTAAATAAGAGGGAAAGGGAAATGAAAAATTCACCACAAAATTATGGTTTTGAATAAGTGGACACTAGGGTAAATTATTGACACATAATTAGATTAAATATGTAAATATTTATACGGAGTTATTTTGGTCATCAATCACAAAAAATTAAACAATAAATGGAAAATTGATGGCTTCAAATCCATAAATTTATGATGAGTTAATATATCATCGGTTCCAAAAAACATAAGGTATTAGGATAACATGTTTTTTGTTTTGATATCCTTTCCCTAATGTTTAAGAATTGATTTATTCATAGATACATGACAAGTAGAGTTCCATCCTTTATCTAATTTCTACCACAAACTCATCTTTCCCTCCAAAAGATAATAGAACACAAAAATATTCTATTAAACCTAATCATTTAGGGTTTCAAAAATTATTTTTTATAAATAATATTTCATACCATTTAAAAAAACTATATTATAAATACTAGTACATCACATAGTCCAGTGTTAGGTGATGCACCCTTGTCAGCCTTAGGTTGCTGGTTAATGTCTCGCGGTCGTGTCAGACACGATTGGTTGTTTCCCGACCTATGGGTTGTCCTTTTTATAATAATCCAAAAATAATCTTAACAAATTGTTTAACCTCAAACAATTGTATCCAACTTCTAACTTAATCCATTCCATCCTTTATATTTATGTAAAATACTTAGGCCAAACTCACATTCCAAAATTTATAAGGAAGGTCCTATAACATACATGTGAATAGCTTCATCATGTATTCTCTTAAAACATGGTAATAAAATGAATTACCAGAAAACCATATTAAATACATTCATTCGTCCTTATTAATTCTTTAAATCATAGAATAATAGTTATTCTCTTTAAATCCATAAATTTTGTAAACTCCAACAATGATTGAATAAACAAACCATTAATTAATTCCTAGGTAGTCAATAATGTCCAATATACTTTATCCAACTCAATTATCTCTTATTAAAAAATATTTACCTAAGCATCAGAACCATATTAATATTTTTATTTCCTTAAACCATGAATTTTCCAAAATTATTAACTTGAAACTGTGTCACTTTACTTGGTACCATACAATCTCAAATAATTAATGGAATAGTACTGCAGTACGTACCTTGTTAATTTCCATATTTCATATAACTGGTACATCATTGACCCAACACTCAAATTAATCAGTTATTGAATAACAACAGAAGAACCCAAATCATTCCTCTTCATATACGGTAGTTAAATAACATGATTATTATCAAATATCATCATTTTTGGTATACTCTGATGATTAAGACATTGATTGGCATAGTATCCCACCTCATTGAAGATGAATCATTGTACATTTGAAACATTTTTCTGACCCTTATAATCACATACTTGGTGTCCTTTTTTCACAGTTATAACAAACCCTATGTCCTTTAAAGAACTTACTAGTGTGATTCTTTCCTCAATTATCACATATGAGAAAATCCTTTTTTCCCTTCATTACTTTATCATATTTCCCTCTACCATCCATTTCTTCCCTGGCTTCCCTTCAAAGACATATGACTCAGAGAATTCAATACTTATATTATTAACACATGATACTATTACATCATATGATTAGAATACATGGGAGGAAATTTACATATGAAATGATGTCTTAAGACCATGAAAGATATGAACCTTCTTACACATTAGTACATGTGTTTTGCTAGAGTTCTCAATCATTCTATTGTGCATCTTTTCAAAATGACGACATACAATAGTTTAGGTCATATCCTAATGTACGATACCAAAACTAGAAAACATAACAACATTAATTTGATATTTTTAAACATCTAGTATCATTATCATAAAAATGGTTTATTTTTTGACATATTTGCTCATAAATCCTACATAATGGTTTATAAATAAAATTTAATTATCCTAAGATTATCCCCTAAGAGTGTCGTATCCAATAGTGTAGAAAGACCCCTTGTCGTGCATCGGTTTCCATTTGAGTCTAACTCAAAGAGTTTTTTTCAGGTTTTACCCCTATATACATCTGTGCTAGAGCCACCTCTTCCTGCTCGTATCATAACATGGATGAATTTCTTGTAAAATTCACAAAATCAGTTCATCACCAAAATTATAGGATGTTCTTCAATACTAATCATCATGGTTTATCTTAGAATAATGTTCTCTAATAATAGTTTTTCTAAATATACATTCTATGGTTATTGCTAAACTTCCTCAAAAACCAATTGTAATTCCCTGGACCTAGAAGCCCAGAGCTAGTTAATTATTTTAATACATTGGCATGATTACAAGGAATCATGTCTTGAAGGCAGATCAGTTTATAAGTCATGGAAAATAGATTAAATAAATAAAATTTACACTAAAATTTCTATCATAAAATACAACATAGATAATAATTTCATAATTCCATTATTTATCTAGCTTAAACTAGCATATAAATCCTAATACCCTTCTTGGTATCCTGGGAAAATAAAACATAAGAAATGGGTGAGCTCAGTTGCTTAGTAAGGGTAAATAATTTAGTGGAATCTGCAATCTTTTAAGGAATGATGTGTAATGAAAACAACAACCTTTTTAGACATAATAATGAACACAATATGGGAGAAATAAATGAAACATTAGCATATAAACAAGAACTAGATATTTTACTAGTCAAATAATCACATTTAATTACTAATTTCATAATGATGGAATGCATAATGTCTGACATCATTACCATATTGTCAAGGTCTCGTGCCAAAAATAAAAATAAGAATTATTGGAAGGCCTTGTGCCAAGACAATTATTTGTCTCATGAGACATACATATGCATAGAGAGGCTATAGTGGGACCCACATGTCACAGACTAAGTCCAATGATTTCCTCACATGAAAATGATGAAATATAACCTAAACATTTGTATTAAAACCAGCATGCCAAATGTCAAAACATTATCCATAATCCATGAATGGTATAAAAATAGCATATCCATAACTTATCATAACTCAGTCAATACAATATGGAAGACTATAATATAATAAATCAACATCAATCAAGAATAATATCCAGTAAAGGATGTTGATATTGTTGAAAATGATCAATAGAACTCTTTGAGTGGAATACCATTTTTTAATAAAATCATTTAAAAGTCACAAAATTTATAAAGTAATACATTTATAAGATATTTTTGAATCCATGTGTCCCATACCATTTTGAATCCGTTTAAAGGAAATAACATTTTAAAACATTCTTGTCCATATAAATAAATCCTTAAAACCATTTTGAAAATATGGACATCAATGATAGTTATTTATAAGAATAAATATTTAAAACATTTAAAATGATGTTTTAGTAAAAGCGTCCCTTAAGAGAATCATTTAAAATATTATTTTATGAATCAGGGAAATGGATACTAAATATGTCCCAGAAAATACAAAAACATAATCAATCTCAGATAATAACGACATTGAGGAATTAACACTTACCTGGTACTTTCATTTAGTCACAGGTACATTTAACCTCATATATAATGTCCATACCATGTTATTAAATTATACCATAACCATATAAATATTTATGATACCATACATGATTCATTTATCATTTTATACTACCCATTTGATAATAATTTCCATGATAAATTAACATTTTGGGTAATAATCGCTTGCTTTATCGTACATGTTTTAACATGTTATCCTAGATCATATCGCTTAGAACATAATTTAAATAAATACATAATATAAAACAAGATTTATATATAATATATATTTAGAATATAAATATTTATAATAGATCGTTATATGAAATGGAAAACACCATTTTTTGAGATGGTAGACCATACCCACACATAAACATTGTTTCCGTTTTCATATCGTATTGAACGGAAGTAAGTGAATAAGATATATGTAAACACATAACCACATAGATATATATATATATATATATAGTAGCATTTTTATTTCATAAATTACATACTTATTAATAATATATATTTTTATAATCATATTTGAATGGTGAATGTGGAAATAAATATCATCGTGTCGTGGAGACGGTAAGTCGTACATACACATGGGTGACGATATTATTCTATCGAGGGTGAAATTGTGTTTAATTGGATAATATATTATCAATAAAGAATAATTACCATGTTTTTATTATTATTTAAATCAATTATACTCATTATTATAACCATCCAAATAATTAATTGTTGAATAAGAAACTAGACCATGACATGAAGACGGTAAGCCGTACATACGCACGTATGGTGGCACTATCATTAATATGATGGATAGAATAATGATTATAGTTGTACCATATTTATAATAATGTAACATTATGTAAAATGTACTATATTTATTATTTTGTTATTGAAACAGTAAAGAAAGAGGAAGTATATGAAGAAAAAAAATTGAAAGAGGTGATGAAATAATTATCTCTTATTCGGGTGATTACTTGTGATTTGATCAAAAGGGCTCCATATGATGACTTTATAACCAATGTAAGGCCTCTAGGTTTAAGTGATGGTATTTGGAAGGATATTTGAGAAGGTTTTGTGTAAAGACCCAGAAATTTCAAGGGAAAGTTTTTCATCAATAATTTGGAATTTTACAAGTATGTGGTTTCTGACGGCACTTGATTCCGAGGCCTGGTGTGCCTGGAATCAATTTCTGATGTTTTGTTCTTGTACGTTCCGTAAACGTACGCGTGGGTTTTTCAATCTTTTAAACTGGTGCTTGGAATTGAAATCTAAGGACACCGATAAACTCGCAGCACCCGAATTCGCTTAAGGGGACCTTTACCGTAGTTGTGTTTTATGCGGGATGGTAGTTATTATTTGGGGATTTATAATAAGTTAAATAAAATTGTTGTACACAATTTTATTTACATGAGTTGGTTATTTCCTACAAGGGGGAGTTAGGGGTGGGGCCCACATCCACATAACCTCCCATGAGAGGATAAAGTTTGGTGGGGCCCACACGAGGCCCTAACTTCTCAACTCCCTTAAACTCCTCATTAACACCCCCTTTAATTTATTTGACAACTCCCCATAATTTATTTTGGTGGATCCTCTCCACATTCCACCCTCCCCTCATTAATGTGCCAACCTCACTAATTTAATCTAGTGAGAAACCTTAAGTAATTTATTCAATTTAAATTAATTCTAAAGGCATGGAAATATTATTTTAATATGAGAAGCCTATTGTTTTATTTTGGGTTGGAAATTATTCTCTTTGGGAAGGATTTAGAGAAATAAAAAGAAATATGTTCATCCCCAACGATGAACATGAAGAACGCTCCATGACTCAAAGGATGTGAATCAACTTCATCATTTATTCTCCCCCTGACGTCAATGGAATCAAATACTCTTCCTACAATGTTGATGGGATGACACCATTCTTCCATGACGCCCGACTACAGCAACCCTAGTCTTCTGCGGCTCGACGACGTGCGACGTAAATAGCGAGGCAGGGTGTTTGTATAATTTAATTTGAATAAATTATTCCTTCATTCTTGTTGAATGCGAATGATTGTCTATGGCCAATTGTTACCTCCTAATGTGCAGGGCGTGGGCCGAACAAACACAGCCCGATGACCCTCTGTTTTTTCTTGATTTTTTTATTTTCAAAGGGAGGCGGTGGTGAAGGGAGGCGGCATCAAGAGAAGGTGGCGGCAACACGTCATCTGTGTGCAGAAGAACTGCGGCCCGCAACCACGGGCTGCATGGCCGAAGAAGAACTGGATGGGTTGATGGCCGGCCTGGCGGAAGGATCCGCGGCGCTCATAGGCGCCACGATAGAGGGATCGTGGCCCGCAACCGCGGCCCGCTCGCACCGGGAAGACCGACCGGCTTCGGCCTGCCGGATAGGAGAGCGATATCGCTCGGTGCCGCCGGTTCGAAAAGTTGGGGGGGGGGGGGGCGCTAGATGAGCTGCACCTAGCTGGGCCATGAAACATCGGGTCGGGCCGACCCCTTAGACAGGTCGGACCCGCCGAGGCAGGACGGGCCGACCTGCCAGCCCAACAGGCATGACGGGCCGGACCCATTTCACTTAAATGTGAATAACATCACGACCGTGTGTCCGATCGACGCACCGTATACGGAAATGGGACCCTTATGACAAGGCATTCATTTTGCGATACTCTAAGTGAGTTTTGGATAACTTTGGAAAATGTCCGGGTTTGGAACGAGCGTATTTCCAACCATACCCCAGTAATGGAAAAGCCAATAACTCTCAGAACGGGAGTCCGATTGACGTGTCGTCTATCACGTTGGGTTTATTTTGACTAGACGGATCTTCAGGATACATCAAATCTAGACTTCGTGATAGTTGATGTATCTACCCATTGGTTCGAGGAGCAGACCCTACCGGAATCGAGCGTGCTGTGTGAGGAAACCCAATAGCTGGCTGCGACTGTGACGAAAACTGTACTGGAATCCTCCGTGGGTTCAGCAGCGATGACTATTGTACTAGAATCCTCCATGGGTTCAGTAGCGAAGACTACTATACTAGAATCCTCCATGGGTTTGACAGTGATGTCTACTATACTGGAATCCTCTGTGGGCTCGACAATGAAGTCTACCGTACTGGAATCCTCCGTGTGTTCGGTGATGAAGACAACTGTACTGGAATCCTCCATGGGTTCGACAGCGATGAATATTGTACTTGTATCCTATGTGGGTCCGACAGTTTGACTTTTATACTTGTATCTTGAGTGGGTCCGATAGAGTAGTTGGTCTAGTATCCTACGTGGGTCCAATAGCTTAGCTGGTCTGGTATCCTACGTGGGTTCGACAGCTTAGATGAATCACTGACAACATCTGATCATCTCTATCGAAATAAGAAAGATGTATACCTCTATGAGCTAGGTCTTGACTTTCAATCGTTATCATAGATGTGATTGAATTGATTTCCTGTTTATACTGGATTGTGTTTGGGCTCGAGATTTGGAGCCGAACTGTGATTGATAACTTAGGTATACATATGGGAATATAGCTATGTAGAGCTGGTTGATAATTCGTGATTGTATATTTCTTCTGTGGTTTATCCTTTATGGATTCTGGGAGACCTTCGGGGGTCTCGGTGTCCCACTTGAGTATCGTATATTCATCCCTTCATGGGCTATGCCTGCACTACATTGTGTTGGATGCAGATGAAAAACATCACTGATTGAGGTGGAGGCTTTTGGAGCTGGATGGTACCCGGAGGTGGACCACTTGGCGAGACGTACACGAAGCGAACGGCTAGACCCGAGGTGCTGAGGAGGCCATCTGTACCCACCCTTAAGGTGGGATTCCCGAAGGATGAATCAGTAGTTTCTGTTTTACATTACTAAAGTTGTACTATCTTTTCAGTTGTAGTGTACTTACTATTGGTATTGTATTTCTGGCCCCCTTTACTTTCATCACTTACTTTTGTATTCAGTATTACTTAGTGCTTACTTCTGTTGCGTACTCTATTGTGTTTTTTTACTTTTATAAAGGCAATTCCTTTCCAGTATAGGTATTTACAACTTTGGTGCTAGTCTCCAGCCCCTGGCCATTGGAAGGCGGACTAGGGGTAGTCACGGCAAGGGCCCTGAGGACGGGTCATGACAAATTTGTATCAGGGGAGTCGGTTCTACCGCATAACTCAGGACTGTGATTATTATTTTTTGTGAAGAAATGGTTTTAAGAGTATTGAGTGTGGTTATAAGTCAAGGGAGTCCATTGTTGGTGCGGTGGCTGACGTATCCATACACCAGGACCCTGACTTCGGATTTCCGACTCAGTGCACGAAAACACTGATTGCATGTGTGTTTCAAAAGTTTTCTTCATGATTAATTTGTGTCATCTCACCAAGTATACTGTTTAAACTGTGGAGCACCTGTTCCTTTTCAGGATGGCACCATGAAGACGGCCAACTTGGGTTCCGAGTTACGTACGAGATGGTAGCCCACCGAGTGATGAGGTCTCGGTGCGGGGCCCCATAATAGCGGAGGTACTAGCGGTACCACTACCCTTTGGGACAATGATACCACCAGCCCCAGTAGTAGAGAGTGCAAACCATTTGAGTGCATTGCATGAGTTCCATCGATAGAGGCTGCCTAGGTTCTGGGGAGAGACGGACCCCCAGGTAGCTGAGGATTGGCTGGAGGCTATCGTTAGAGTTTTCATATATGTAGGGACACCAGCTGACCTCATGGTGATCCTTGCATCGAGTCTCCTGCATGCAGTGGTAGGAAGACAGTGGAGCCTGATGCTCCAGGTGGATGATGAAGCATCACTACTTTGGATAGACTTTGAGAGCTTGTTCTGGATGGAGTTTGTACTAGTCACCCTTCTTGCAGCGCGGATTCAGGAGTTACTTCATCTGCAACAGGGAAACATGACAGTATCTCAGTACTCAGTGAGGTTCAATGACCTCTCACGCTACTCCACAGATATGGTACGTGACCCGTTCTTAAGGCCTTGGACCGTTGAGTAGGGACTCAGGCATGAGATCAAGGCTTTGATCATATCCCTCAACATCCCGATGCAGGCAGAGATGCTAGAGAGAGCCCTTCTAATGGAGAGTTTTCTCACTGAGCAGTCACCAGCGGTGAGACCCTCTGCAGGACGACTCGTAGTGCAGTTTTATGCATCCTGCAGTAGATAGTTGACGTAGATGTCCATGCGGACCAGGACATAAGGTGGGAGATCTCAGGATACAAGTTTGGTTGTGCGGTGCACATGAAACAGAGCCAGCTATACGAGGAGTAGGAAGTGCTATGCCTACGGCGGGCATAGTCACATGGTTTGAGACTGCCCGACCCGCCCTACAGATGAGCAGCAGGAAGTAGAGGGACCTCCTAGGCAGAGGTAGAGGTTTGACCGCGGAGGTCCACCAGGAGTGGGCAAACATGGTAGAGGAGCTGATCGGGCAGCAGGTGGACAGGAGCGGGACTAGCTTTGTTGTTGTAGTTGTTTGTGGATGCTTTGTGTCTTTGTACGTTGACTTGTAGTAATAAAAGACACTTTCCCTTGTGATGTTTTCATCACTATCCTTATTGTATGGTTGATATTGAGAGGTTCTGGTTAAAACCGTTGACTTGACCCTCACTTCTAAGATTCCTACTAGAGGAGACCCAATGACCACACATTGCCGCTAATAGTGTGACTCGACCCTTGGAGGCGAGAGTAATAGTAGGATCTCTTGGTAGTAGCTTAAACGACTTACGACATCATCCATGGCATAAAATAGTACCATTCATGTCAGGATCGACTGTATTAGGAAAAGGACATGGTTCTTCCAAGGGATGAGACCGTATTTCTCTTTTTTACAAAGGAGAAATCTTAGCAACTCTTGTAGGACGTAAGCGAAAAATGATGTAGTCGAGTTTCATACAAATGGCTAGTCACACCCGTAGTTTGTTGAGAAAATGGTTTCGGGTTTACTCTAATCTCAAAAGTATCAGGTGTGTATTATCATAGAAGGACCTGGACCTGAGACGGTGACATTGGCTTGAGTTCCTCTAGGACTATGACTTTGAGATAGTATATACTCCTGAGAAGGGGAACATTGTAGCAGAGTTCATTTCACGATGCCTCACATGCATTAAGTGAATGTAGAGCACCAGGTACCAGCAGGCTTGGTATAGCCTTTAGAGGTACTAGAGTGGAAGTGGGACGGGATATCCGTGGATTTAGTGACGGGACTTCCACTTAAATTTAGAGGGCACGACTCTATCAGGGTGATCGACAACCGACTCACCAAGTCAGACCACTTCCTACCGATCAGAGAGTTGGGTTCAGTAGAGAGCTTGGGATGCCTCTACATAAAGGAGATCGTACGACTTCGTGGTGTACCATCGACTATCGTCTCCGATCAGGACACACGCTTTAATTCCCGGCATTGGAAGGGGTTGCAGGAGGCATTCGGGACACAACTACATCTAAGCACCACCTTTCATCATCTGAAGGATGGTCAGACTTAGATGAACATTCAGAATCTTGAGGACATGCTCTGTGCATGTGACCTAGACATTGGTCGCAACTGGGAGGATCACTTACCCTAGGTGGAGATTGCGTACAACAATAGCAACCACTCCACCATCGGGATGGCCCCTTACGAGGTACTGTACGGCAGACCTTGCAGTTCACTTCTATGCTGGACTGACCCATGGGAGTCTGCACTTGTAGGAACAGAGATGGTTCAGGATATGACTTAGAAGGTTCAAATCATCTAGGAGTGGATGAAGACTGCACAAGAGTAGACTGAAGTCCTATGATGATAGGAGATGGAGACCACTAGAGTTCAAGGATGGAGACCACGTCTTCCTATGAGTCTCATCTCGACGAGGTGTACTGATATTTGTAAGGGGTGTCATGTTATCTCTGTGTTTGATCGGAACTTTCCTGGTCCTTAGCAGAGTAGGGGATGTGACTTACCACCTGGCCCTTCCACCTCAGTTGCACCGGGTGCATGACGTCTTCCACGTATCTCAGCTGAGGAGATATGTGCACGACCCATCCCACATCATCGATGATGGGGCGGCATTCACAGAGGTCCCGGTGGATATTGAGGATCGACAGGAGCGGGTCCTACATGGACGTTCAATTCCTATGGTGCGCGTTCACTAGCAGCATAGCAACCTCCATGAGAGCACATGGGAGCAGGAGGCCCAGATGCATGCTCAATACCCACTTTTGTTTCCCTAATGTTTGTTTTAGATTTACGGGGAATAAATCCCTGAGGTGGGTGTAATGTAAAGACTTGGAAAATTAAAGGATTTTTTTAATAAATTTGGAATTTTTCGAGTCTGTGGTTTCTGACGGAACATGATTCCGAGGCCCGGTGTGCCCAAAATCAATTTCTGAATTTTTGTTCGGGTACATTCAGTAAACGTACGTGTGAGTTTTTCTATATTTTGAACCGGTGCATGGAATTGAAATCCCAGGACACCAATGAACTCATAGCACCGGTATTCACTTAAGGGGAAATTTATCGCAATTGCGTTTTATGGGGATGGATGTTATTATTTGGGGATTTATAATAAGTTAAATAAAATTGTTGTACACAATTTTATTTATATGAGTTGGTTATTACCTACAAGGGGAGTTAGGGGTGGGGGCCACATCCACATAACCTCCCATGTGAGGATAAAGTGTAGTGGGGCCCACATGAGGACCTAACTCCTCAAATACCTTAAAATCCCCATTAACACCCCCCTTTAGTTTATTTGACAACTCCCCCTCAGTTATTTTGGTAGAGCCTCTCCACATTCCACCTTCCCCTCATTAATGTACCAACCTCATCAATTTAATTAACTGAGAACCCTTAATTAATTGATTCAATTTGAATTAATTCGAAAGGCATTGAAATATTATTTTAATATGAGAAGAGTACTGTTTCATTTTGGGTTGGAAATTATTCTCTTTGGGAAGGCTCTGAGGAAGTAAAAAGAAAAGTGTTCTTCTCCGACTAAGAACACGAAGAAAGCTCCATGACTCGAAGGACGTGAAGAAACCTCATCCTTTCTTCTTCCTCCGACATCAATGGAATCAAAGACTCTTCCTCCAACATTGACGGGATGACACCGTTCTTCCACGATGCCTGACTACCACGATGCTTGTCTCCCACGGCTCGACAACGTGTGACATCAATTGTGAGGTAGGGTGTTTGTATAATTTAATTCGAATAAATTATTCCTTAATTCTTGATGAATGCGAATGATTGTCTATGGAAATTGTTACTGCCTAACGTGGAGGGCATGGGCCGTGGGCCGCCCGGCCGAAGAAGAACTGCCCGACTGGTGGAACTTCGGTGCCCTACGGTGCCGCACTGCAGATAACCACGACCGACACAGGGTGGGCCACTCCAACGGAAGAACCGTCCGACTCGATGGCCGGCCGGGCAGAAAGAGCTGCGGTGCTCATACGCACCGCAGCGGATGTATCACTGCCTGCAACCATGGGCCGCTCACATCAGGAAGAATGGCCGGATTCGGCCGGCCGGACAAGAGGGCGGCGCCACCTGGCGCCCCTAGTTCAAGAAGTCACCCCCACCCCCGCACCGGCTTGGCCGATTGGCCGAGCCGCGCCCAGCCGGGCCGGGCCGCCTACCACGGGCTGGACCAAGCCCTACCGGGCCGGTCTACACAATATCAGGCCGGGCCGACCCCTTAGACAGGTCAGACCCACTGAGACAGGATGGGCCGACCCGCCTGCCCACCGGGCTTGACGGGCCAGGCCTGTTTCACTTAAATGTGAATAACTTCACAACCGGGTGTCCGATCGACATGCTGTCTGCGGCAGTGGGACCCGTACGACGAGGAAGTCCTTTTGTGATAATTTTAGTGAGTTTTGGACAACTTTGGAAAACGTCTGGGTTTGGAACGAGCGTATTTCCAACCGGGCCCCTGGAACGTAAAAGCCAATAACTCTCAGACTAGTAATCTGATTGACGCGCCGTCTGTCGCGTTGGGTTTCTTTTGACAGGACAGAACTTTCGGATACATCATCTCTGGACTTCGTGATAGTTGATGTATCGAAACCTAGGATCGAGGAGAGGACCCTCCTGCTATTGAGCATATTGTGTGTAGAAAACCTAGAACTGGCTGCGATTGTGACGACAACTGTAATGGAATCCTCAATGGGTTTGGCAGTGACAGCTTATGTACTGTAATCCTCTATGTGTTCGGCAGCGACGAATACTGTACTGGAATTCTCCATGGGTTCGACTGTGACATCTACCGTACTAGAATCGTCCATCGGCTCGACAACAATTTCTACCGTACTAGAATCCTCTGTGGGTTCGACGACGACGACAACTGTACTGGAATCCTCTGTGGGTTCGATAGCAATGAATAATGTACCTGTATCCTAAGTGGGTCTGACAGTTTGAATTCTGTACTTGTATCCTGAGTGGGTCCGACAGAGTAGTTGGTCTAGTATCCTACGTGGGTCCGACATCTTAACTGGTCTAGTATCCTACGTGGGTCTGACAACTTAGATGAATCGGTGACAACATCTGATCATCTCTATCGCAATACGAAATATGTATACCTATGTGAGCTGAGTCTTGACTTTCAATCATTATCATTGATGTGATTGAATTGCTTTCCTGTGTGGACTGTATTGTGCTTGGGCTTGAGAGTTGGAGCCAAACTATGATTGATAACTTAGTTATATGTATAGGAATATATATAAGTAGAGCTGGTTGATACATCGTGACTGTATCTTTTTTCTGTGGTTTATCCATCATGGATTTTGGGAGACCTTCATGGGTAGGGGTTCTTACTGAGTATCGTATACTCACCCCTGCATGGTCTATGCCCACACTATGTTGTGTTAGATGCAAACGATGGACATCACGGATCGAGGTAGAGGATTTTGGAGCTGTACGGTACCCAGAGGTGGACCACTTGGCGAGACGTACACGGAGAAAACTGCTAGACCCGAGGTGCTGAGGAGGCCATCTGTACCCACCCTTCAGGTGGGATTCCGGGAGGACGACTCAATTGTTGTTGTTTTACTTTACTGCAGTTCTACTAGCTTTTCAGTTGTACTATACTTACTGTTGGTCTTGTATCTCCGGCCCCTTTTCCTTTAAGCACTTACTTTTGTATTTAGTATTACTTAGTGCTTACTTCTGTTGCGTACTCTGTTGTGTTTGTTAACTTTTATAAAGGCAATGTCTTCCCAGTATAGGGATTTATGCCTTTGGTTCTAGTCTCCACCCACTAGCCTATGGAAGGCGGGTTTGGGGTAGTCACGGAACGGGCCCCGAGGACGGGTCATGACATTTTGGCCTCTCAAAATGGATTTGGAGGTGTGAAATTAAGAGAAGGGAAAGTAACTTTTTATAAGAGAGGTGAGGGTCACATTATAAAAAGATTGAAATATTATTTTATTATAACATCATTTTTGGTTTCTAATGTCTTCAAATGGATTTATTTCAAGAATAAGGTGGGGATGTTTTGTAAACCTCTCAACTAATAGGTTTTAGAAAATTATATGTCACCATATTAACCTTATCTTTTAGATTTAACTCTTAGTTAAATAGTTATCTTTAACTATGTCTTCTTGTATTTTTATTTTACAAGATTAATAAACATACTATAAAATGCCAAGATAACGTAGATTGGTTCATTAATGACATATGTATCATAATATAAGTTCATTAAAATAATCATATGTTTTTAGTAATAATATATCATTTGATAATATATATTTGTCTTTAAAAACTCATTTATGTCAATTTTGACACAATTCAGTATTTTGGTTTTCTGAATGTCAAAAAAACTCGATTAATTCTAAACAAATACATTAAATCAACCGTATCATGTCATGCACACCTAGAAGATTCTTGGATGGCATATAATGTCTAAATTTACATTTATTATGATATTTATAATATCAATTATTTTAATCTTTTATTAATAAGGTAATTACTTCATCAACATCATTTCAAAAATAAATTTAATTATTTAATATCTAAAATTTATTATTAAAATAACTTGATGTTTTAAAAATTGTTATCTTTTTAATGAGTATTCATAATCGAAATTATCATATGTATAACCCTATATATTAATGTTTTAGCTAATAAAATTAGAATTTAACACTTTTAAAACTTATTTAAAAAAATAAATGTCTTAATATAATCCATGTTGATAAAAAAAGGATAATATTTTATTCATAAGGATGATTTTGGTCGAAATACACCAATCTAATAGAATTAAGACTTGTGTTAGGGTAATTATAATATCATTTTTATCTTGAATTACTCTATTTACTTTTAATTATGGTAAATAAAATTTAAATGTTACTACTCACCAAAATTTATTTTCATATTTTTGAACCACATTTTACTAACTGATGGAAACCGTGTCTCTCAGATTTTTTAAATTCAATTCATAGATGTAGTAAAATTACATTTTCTGAAAATTTTCAAATGTTCCAAGAAGGTAGGTAAAAATTTCAAAAAGTTCAATAAAATTTTATGTGTCTAATGATATGATAAAATTACTGAAATGAATTAAATTTACTAATATAATTTTTATTTATCTATTTTGACATTAAAATAAATTTTAATTTAAAATAATTATTTAAATAAAAAGTCGGGTTTAAACAATAACGAAGTGTTTTTCACTATTCATCAAAAATTGAATGTTTTCAGAAAAATACCAAAAATTAATCCTAACGTAATTTAGATATTTCTAATTCAAAAATGAAGACTATTTTTTAAAATTCAAAACATTAAAGTTAAAATAATTAATTTTAAATTAATTCTGGTTGCGAAAGCCAAAAAGTGGGTTTTTATTAAGTAAAAACTATCAAAAGATTGAATAGTGTTTATGTCCCATTTAAATGTAAAATTACCTTTAATTAATTATATTTGATTAAAAGATAAAAATATAATATAATTATAATTCAAACCATTCAATTTTATTATTTTACAATATAAATTATTTTGATGAAAAAGTTGTTTTCAATTAAAACTTAGTATTTTCATTATTTATCAAAATGTTAAAGATATCAGAAAAACCCTAAAAAACAATTCAAACTAAATTTTTATATCCCTACACTAATGAAGTAGTTTATTTTGTCAAATATATTATATAAATGTGTCAAATATTGGATTTAAAAAGGGTTCCCCAATAAAAGGCAGTAAAATCTAATTTTTTTAAAAATACTTCCTTTATCTGAAAAAATTAATTTGTTATTATATAATGTCTAAGAAACACATAATATGATTTCTGAAATTATATAGACTTTATAAAATTAAAAATTTAGTTAATATTATCCAAAACCACTTTTTGAAAGACTAGTTTGTTATGTCATGGTGCGCTCGAACTCGGTGTTGTGTGTAGTGGAAGCTATTGAATTATATTAAAGAGATAATGTAGTATAAAATATTGGGTGTGTTACATTATCTAATCCTTTAATAAATTGTGTCCTTAAAATTTGAAAATTTTCTTCAAAAATAACTGGTTTAAAATAGAAAATACCTTTGTGGAAAACACACAATGGAAATAAGGTTAATAAAATTTTGTCTTATTAAAAGGGAAATGGAAATTAAAAAGTCACCACCAAATATGGGGTTATAGTAAAAAGAACATTGGTGGAAATTATCGACACATAATTGGAGGGAAAAGTTAAATATTTTTAGGTGGTTATTGAGGTCATCAATCACAAAGAAGTGAAAAAATGGAAAATGGAAGGCTTCAAAGCCATAAATTTGTTTTGAGTTAAAATATCATTTGTTCATCAAACCTTAAGGTATTAGGATAACATGTATGTCGTTTTTAGATCCTTTCCCAAATTTTATGAATTAATTTATTCATTGAACAATAAAAAAAATAATACATGACAAGTAGAGTTCCATCCATTAACTAATTTATACCACAAACTCATCATTTTCTCCAAAAGATAATTAAACTTGAAAATATTATTCTAACCTAATCATATAGGGGTTTAAAAAAATATTTTATAAATCATCTATAATAAAATTTAAAAAAACTAAATTATAAAAACCAATACATCACTTAGGCCAGTGGTAGGTGATGCACCCTTTTCACCCTTCGGTTGAGAGTTCAAGTCTCGTGGTCGTGTCAGACATGACAGGTTGTCGCCCGACCTTCGGGTTTTCCTTTTTATAAAAATACAAAAATAATCTTAAATTATTTTTTATCCTTATAAAAATATATCCAATGTTCAACTTAATCAATTTAAACCTTTAGACTTATCCAATATACTTCGTCCAAACTCACAATCCAAAATTTTTAAGGAAGGTCACATAACATACATGTGAATACCTTCGTCGTGTATTCTATTAAGACATGGTAATAAAATGAATTACTAGAAAAAACATATTAAATAAATTCATTCTATAAAACATATAATACTAGATATATTTTTTAAATCCATAAATGTTGTAAAATCAAAAAATGATAGAATAAACAAATCATTAATTAGTTCCATGGTAGTCAATAATATCCAATATAATTTATCCAACTCAATTATCTATTATTCTAAAATCATTATGCAAGAATAAGAACTATATTAAGGTTTATATTTACATAAAACATGTATTTTTGAAAATGTTTAACTTGAAACTATGTCACATTACTTGGTACTATACAATCTCAAATCCTTAATGAAATAGTACTACAGTATGATCCTTATTAATTTCCATAATTAATATAACTAGTACATCATTGGCACAACACTCAAATTACATAATTCATTAATAACAACATAAGAACACTAATCATTCCTCTTCATAGGCGGTAGTTTAATAACTTGATTATTATCAAATAGCACCATTTTGGGTATACTCTGATGATTGGATCATTGATTTGCATAGTGTTCCATCTCCTTGAAGATGAAGCATTGTATATTTGAAACATTTTTCTCAACCTTACAATCACGTACTTGGTGTACGATTTTCACACATATAACAAACCCCAAGTCCTTTCAAGAAATTCCCAGTGTGATTCTTTCCTTAGTTATCACATTTGGGAAAATCCTTCTTCCCCTTCTTCTATTTATCCATATTTCTCTCTGCCATCCTCTTCTTATTTGGATTCCCATCGAATCTATAGGACTCAAAGAGTTCATTACATTTCTTATTAACAGATGATACTATTTCTTCATATGATGAGAATACATGGTAGGCTATTTCCCTTTGAGATATGGGCTTAAGGCCATGAAAGATATGATCCTTCTTACTCATAGGGGGAGGGGTACAACTGGAGTTCTCATTTCTTCTACTGGGCTCCATTTCTAAATTATGACATATAATAGGTTTGACCATATCATAATGTATAATTGAAAAACTAGAAAAATTCCCAACATTAATTGAATATTTTCACACATCAAGTATCATAATAAAAAATGGTTTATTTGAGGACATATTTACTCATAAATATTTCATAATGGTTTATAAAAAAAATGTGAATTATCCTAAGCATATCACCCAAGAGTTTTGTAACCAAGAGTGTAGCAAGGCTCATTTTCATGAACTTATTCTAGTTCGAGTCTACCTCAATATAGAGTTTTTGGGATTTACCCCTAGATACATCTGTTCGAGAGTCGCCTCTACCTGCACGTATCCATACATGGATTTGATTGTTGGAAAATTCACAAAATCTATAACTTACCAATATTTTAGGAAGTTATTCTATACTAATCATCAATTTTTTATGGTAATGTTCTCTAATAAAAGTTTTTCAATGTTATTTCTAAAAATTCTCTGATACCAACTGTAACACCCCAAACCCAGATGCCTAAAGTCGGGGCATTATTTTAATAAATTGGCATGATTACAAGGAAGGAAGTCCTGAAGGACTGATCATTTGAGAAGTCTTGGAAAATAGGCTATATACATGAACTTTAAATTAAAAATTCTACCATAAAATACAACATAGAAAATATTTTGAGAATTTCATTATTCTTCTAGCTTAAACATGCATATAAATCATAATACACTTCTTGGAATCCTAGGAAATAAAACATAAGAAAGGGGTGGGCTTAGATGCTCAGTAAGGGTAAATAATTTAGTGGAAGCTATAAAATTTTAAGGAAAGATGTGAAATAAAAACAACTGCCTTTTTAGACATAATCATGAACATAATATAGAATAAATAAGTGAAAAATTACCATATAAACATACACATGGGTATTCTACTAGTTTAATAATAACATGTATTAACTAAATTATAATGAGAGAATGCATAATTCAGAACATCATTAACACATTTCCAAAGCCTCATGCCAAGACTACAAATGAAATTTTTGTCAAGGACTTTTTCTAAGATACTAGTTTGTCTCATGAGACCTACTGATTCATCGAGGGGATATAGCGGGCCCCAACCGTCACATACTATGTCCAATGATTTCCTCATATGAAAATGTTGAAACATAACATAAAAATTCTTATTAAAACTAGTATACATAAGGAAAATACTTTAGAAATAAACCATGAATGGTATGAAAATATAATATCCACAGAAAAACATATCACAACTCATTAAATACAATTTGGATGACTGTATTATAATAAATCAATATCATTCAATAATAACATCTAGTAATGGATGCTGATATAGTTGAAAATGATCAATAAAACTCTTTGAGTGAAATACACCTTTTTTCCAGAAATCATTTAAAAGTAGAAAAATTTATGAAGGAATAAATTTAAAATATATCTTTGAATCAAAGTGTCCCATACCACATTGAATGTTTTTAATGGAATTAACATTTTAAAACCTTCATGTATATATAAATAAATCCTTAAAACCATTTGGAAAACATGGACATTAATGAGAATGATTTAGATGAATACATATTTAAAACATATAAAATGATTTTTTAGTTAAAGAGTCCCATAAAACTATCATTTTAAAAAAACTTTTATGAAACATGTACATGGATAATAATAATTTCCTAGAAAATACATACATATAAACAATCTTAGATAATAATGACATTGAGGTATAAAACCTTCCCTTGTAATTTTTTTATTGAGGGTACATTTATACTCTTATTTAATGACCATAGTATGTTATTAAATTATACCATAATCATATTAATATGTATTATATAATATATGATTCCTTTATGTCTTTATATAACTCATTAGACAATAATTTCCAGGTCAAATTAACATTTCATGGAATAATCACTTTTTTTATCGTACGTGTTTTAACTTTTTATTTTGATCATATCACTTAGATAATGATTTAAATAATTCATGAATATAAAATATGATTTATATACAATATATATTTATAATATAATTGTGTATAATAAAAAGATATATGAAATGGAAAAAACCGTTTGTGGAGACAGTAGACCGTACATACGCGTAAATGATGTTTCTATTTTCATATCATATTGAACGAAAGTATTTGAATAAGATACATGTAAATATGTATATATATATATCCATTAGAATTATTATGTAATATACAAAATACTTATCAATAATATATATTCTTATAATCATCGTCGAATGATGAATGTGGAATTAAATCACATCGTGTCTTGGAGAAGGTAAGTTTTACATACGCAAAAGCAATTATATACTTATATTGTTGGTGAAAACATGTTTAATTGGATGGTCTATTATATTTAAATATTCATTAAAATGTTATATTTATTATTTATATCAATTATACTCATTATTATACCAATCCAAATATAGAAGTGTTGAATAACAAACTACACCACGATGTTGAGACGGTAAGCCGTACGTACGCACGTATGATGACATTGTCATTCATAGGATAGATATAATAATAAATATGATTGTACCATATTTATAATAACATTACAGTATGTATAATGTACTATAGTTATTATTTTTTTATTGAAACAAAAATGAATGTTGAAGTGGAAGAAAAAAAGTAATTTGAAAGAAGTGGAGAAATAATTACCTCTTCTTTGGGAGATTCCATGTGATTTGATCAAAAAGGCTCCTTAGGATTGATTTATGATAAATTTAAGGCCTCTAGGATTATGTTAAGGTAGTTGGGAGAATATTTGAACACTGTTTGGCCGATCAAAATGGCTTTTGAGGTGTGAAATTAAGAAATGGAAAAGTTACCTTTTATAAGAGAGGTGAGAGTAACTTTTGGAAAAGTTTGAAATATTATATTATTATAACATAATTCTCAATTTATAATGGCTTATAATGGATTTATTTTTAGGGTATGGTGGGGATGGGTCGAAAACCACTCAACTAATAGGTTTTTGAAATGTTTATGTCACCATATTACCCTTATCTTTTAGATTTACCTTTCAGTTAAATTGTTTGTCTTTTACCATGTCTTCTTGTATTTTTATATTAAATGGTTAATAAAGTCACTATAAAATGCCAAGATAACATAAATTGGTTCATTAAGGACAAATATATCATTATATAAGTACTTCAGAAGAATCTTATGTTTTTAGGAATATTATATCATTTAATAATACAATATTTGGTTTAAAATGTCATTTATGTCAACTTTTGACACTATTTAGTATTTGGTTTTTTTGAAAGTCAATAAAACATGATTACTTCTGAAATAATACATTAAATAAATCCTAAAATGTCATTTTCACTTATAAAATTCTTGTATGGAATAAAAAGTCTCAATTTACATTTATTTTGATATTTATAATATTAGTTATTTTATTCTTTTATTAATAAGGTAATTACTGCATCATAGTTCTGTCATAAATAAAGTTAATTATTTAATGTCAAAAAATTATAAATAAAATACCATGATGTAATAAATATTATTAACATTATAAATATTATTTATAGTCTAAATTATATTATATATAAATCTATATTCGAAATGATTTAGTTAATAAAATTTAAATTTAACAGATTTAACTCTTATTTTAATAAAATATTATAAATAGCCTAATCTAATAAAAGTGGATAAAGAAGTATAATATTTTATTCCTAATGTTTATTTTGGTTGAAATAAACTTATCCAATAGAATAAGGACATTTCTTGGGGTAATTATAATATAAATTTTAGCTTTAATTACCCTTTGTACTTTTAACTATGGTAAATAAAATTTAAAAGTTACTACACACCAAAAATTATTTTCATCCTATTGAACAAAATTTTACTTAATTATGTAAACCATGTCTATCAAATTTTTGAAATTAAATTTACAGAAGTGGTAAAATCTCATTTTATGCAAATTTTCAACTGTTCATAGAAGGTTGGTAATAGATGTTAAAATATTCAATAAAATTTTATGTTTGAAATACTCTTATATAAATACTCAAATGAATTAAACTGGACTAATATAACTACTATGTATCTATTTTTACTATAAAATAATTTTTAATTATAAATAATTATTTAAATAAAAAGTCGGTTTACAAAGATTGCGTAGGGATTTTCAGTATTTATAAAAAATTGAATGCTTACAGAAAAATACCAAAAAATCAAACTAAGCTAATATAAATATTATGAATTAAAAAAATAAGTCTATTTTTCAAAATTTAAATCATAGAAGATATATTAATTAATTTAAAGTTAACACCTGTTGTCAAAACCAAAAAATAGTTTTTTGAGAAGTAAAAACTATCAAATGATTGATATGTTTTTATATCCAATTTAAATTCAAAATTACTTCTAAAGACCAACAATGTATTAAATTATAAAAATATAATATAATTATACTTTAAAACCATTCAAATGTATACTTTAACACTATAAATTATTTTGATTAAAAAATTTGTTTTCAATTTAAATTTAGTATTTTTCACCATTCATCAAAGTATTAATGTTATCAGAAAAATAGCAAAAATTTATCCAAAATAAATTTTTATTTCCCTATTATGAATATGATCTTTATTTTCTCAAATTTAATATATAAAAGTGTCAAATATTGTAATAAAAATGGATTTTCCATTAAAAGGTGGTAAAATTTCATTTCTTGAAAAATACTTCTTTTATCAGAAAAAATGTATTTGTTGTTATATTATATCTATGAAACACATAATATGAATTATAAAATTATATGGAGTATATAAAATTCAAAATGTAGTTAATACTACTCATAACAACATTTTTAATGGCTAGTTTAGTAAGTCATGGTGTTCTCGAACTCAGTATGGGGTGTCACACAAGCTATTGAATTACTTTAAAGAGATAACGTACTATGAAATATTAGGGTGTTTCAAACATTATATATCTTTTCTTCATAGAGCATACACTTTATTTAATTTACTTGGATGATAGTTAATTGAGTCTCCATAGTACATGATCATCACTAACCATATTTTTTGGCACATTTTCATATCATTTTGTGTGAATATATATTTGAGACTTTTTTGATCCATATATATTTCACACTTATCTGCAATGACGCAATGAAATAATATTTTCAATGAAAAATCACAACAATCAACTCTTGATCATGTTTTGTATAATTATTTTCATGAAATTTTAACTTATTGGTATGATAGGATCTGACATTTTCATTTGGCATCAATACATATCCCAATCCCTTGTTTGAAGCATTAATGAATACTAATAAAAGTTCTCCACTTGTTGGTAGTGTGAGAATATGGATAGTGATAAACCTCCTTTTCAAATCATTTAATCTTTCTTCACCTTCATCATTTCCAAAATAACATGACTTATTTCTGAGTTATCTTGGTAATAGTGTTTGAAAATCATATGATATTTCTCACAAAATTAGTGATAATACCAAACTAAACATGGGAAACTACTGATATATTTCAATGATGTTAGATTCTTCCATCCATCAATTTATTTTTTCTTTTATGGATACATATATATCTCATTTCATAAGATGATATGCGGCAATGACGTTAAATCCATCATCCAGAACTCACACATGCAGTACTTGGCATAATGCTTCTCTATTCATAAGGTTTTTAGAATTGTGTTAAACTGCTCCTCTTACTCCTCCTTGATTTGGTAATATATTTGAATATGAAAAAAAAATGATCACCACAAATTTGTTTAGGTAATATCTAAAGACTCTATTCATAAAATCAATGATGTTTCTATAGCATTAATGAGTTATAATAGAAACACTATGAACTCATATTGTCTGTAACTTGTACGAAAAATAGTTAGAGGGATAGCTTCCTAATTCACCCTTACTTTATAATATCCCTACTAAAGATCCACCATGAATAAGTATTATGACACATGTATAATATTATTCAAGTCATAAATTCATGGTAGATTATAATTTT
This sequence comes from Viscum album, assembly GCA_963277665.1. Taxonomy (NCBI): domain Eukaryota; kingdom Viridiplantae; phylum Streptophyta; class Magnoliopsida; order Santalales; family Viscaceae; genus Viscum; species Viscum album. The sequence goes on from CAUJRU010001883.1 coordinate 27,614, forward strand.
TGTTTATTTTGTGGTTTTTGAGCTCACAATAAACAATGAAAAGGAACATTGGCTCATCCTTCTTCTTGGTGAAGAGGATGTTTCACCCCATGGAGAATAACATGGGCATATAAACCATTTTCAAGATTATCTTTTAGCTAGTTTTTTATTTCTTCATGTGACACTACAACCATCAAATATGGACTCTTGGATATGTGAGACAACCAATGTATAATCTCGATTGAAAATTTTATATCCCAGATAGGAGGAAGACTAGGAAATTCAATAGGAAACCCATCAGTATATTCCCACACAATTGGCATGTCTTTGAGGCTGATCCATTACTTTGACTCAATAATATGAGCTAGATATTCATGGTCATAAAGAAATAATATCCATGCTTTAGATGATTTTTTAAATATGTTTCATCATTTTCCATGTACTTGTACTGAATTAGTGGTCAATTCTCTAAAAAGAGAGTAATTTCCTTCTCACAAAAAATTTACACTGTCACAATTTATGGAAACCCACTCTATGCCCTTAATTGAATCAAATTCCAAAAAAGAAAGTGTAACAAGAATCAGTGGGAAGTTCAGAAAGAAAATGGTGATATGAGAGGATTTATATACACGTGTTACAATAATTTTCCCATTTCCTTATTCAATAACATCTATATTTTCATGCATTTTTTGTTTTGTTTTCATTGTTCAACTAAGATTTTATGATATTATTGAATTTATAAAATAAGAATAAAAAAGTAAATTCACTATTCTTTAATAAATAACAAAAATAAATATCACCACTTTTTTTGTTAGGATTCAATATCCGTGGTAGTGATGGTAAAAGCTCACTCTTTATACCTTGGAGGTTTTTTTTCCTAAAAAAACCCTTGGATTAGAAAATTAGTTTGTAAAGTTACATAGTTCCCTCAGGTTGTAGAATAAACAATTCACTGACAGTTGACTAGAGAATTATTTTTTTTCATCGCAATTGTAGGTTTCTCTTATCGTATATTATTAGCTAGGGGTACCTCCTTCCTACACCTAAAGAATTTATTCGTCGACCCTTAAGCAATCTCTTAGATTCTTATTTCCTCACCATTGAATAATGGGACACTAAAATTATCTTAGAACCATTAGATATATCCCTTTAACTACTATAATTAAACTCAAATTTCCTCTTATTATCCCTGTAATACCCTTGAGATTATCTGATATCCATTTTGACATTGAGGGCGCATCAAAATATTTCATCATAACTATCAAAGTCACAAATCTCTTGGTATTTCTGTATATTAGGTTTAACCCACTTAATAAGTGATCAAACTTAAATTCAAGGGTGTTGAAAAATCAGTAGGCCTATCATACAAGTCTTGCAATGATTAACTCATATGTACCAATTGATTCATTGTCTTATTTATTGCGGGAGAAAAAATCCATTTCAATTTTATGTTATAGTGTGTGAGAAAAATATTTATTAAAAAACATTTCCCATTATTACTTCCAGTCCATCACTTCAATCTCTTCCTCAAGCTTCATTTTTTTTATCGATTTCCACCAGTAATTTTCTTCTCCCTCCAAATGAAAAACAACAAGTATATCCTTCTCATTATCAGAACATTTAAGGTTAGAGAAGAAATTCTCAATTTAGTAGATCCATTATTCATTGATTAAGGTATTAGATGATCGATTAAAAGTAGGATACATTTGTGGCATGAAGATCTTGATTATATATTCTTCTCTTCGAAGGGGTTTGGGGTGCTCCTCATGATTTACATTTTTATTCAAAACCAGAATAATATGAGAGAGTATTATGAAAATGTTCTTGGTTCATACTCCCTTCGGATTTGGTATCTTGTTTGGTTTGTCATCACATTTTTCATCACATTGATTATTTACCTGAATTTCTCATATTTATGTTAATTAAAAAGAATTAAACAAAAATTAGGGATGATTATTTTAATCAATTAAACCCATAATGGGGAATCATGTAGAGACCCATTCTGGATGTACATGGACATTACATTACTTTTTCATAATACTTAATACATAACAAATATAGACACCCAAGGACCATAATAGTTTAGTGTCTTTGGAAACTCGGAACATAATCTTCTAATCATGATGAAAGATCTTCAACATCTCTAATAAAGATCTTCCCATTTTGTTTCCTTAAATAAAACCTTTATTTCTATCCTAGGGAAAATAAAACATAAAAAGGGTGAGCTCCAATGCTCAGTATGGGTAAATATGGAGAACATAAAACAATACAAAAAAATTTGAACGTAAAAACATGAACATAAAATATAAACCTCAAAATCTTGGGCAATGACATAAACTGTGGTATTACACAAGGCATATATCAGAAATGAACATTTATGATGATATAGTATCATGGGGATAAAACATGTAATTGTGGAAGGCCACTAAGAACATGTTATGATTTCCATAATATCTAAGGTATTGCGACCAAGACCATCATAGTGGACAATGTCCATTACTAAACCGGGTTTACTTGCCATTCTAGCCATATATCACTGAACCAGATTCACTTTCCCTTCCAGCCATGTCTACCTCATGAGATATAAATCTTTACCCAATGCATTGGAGGGAGATATAGGACCCACCCATCTCATAATGAAATCATTCTTTTGTATTCTACAAAATAAACATAAATCATTCATCATATCCCAACAAATAAAATAGGTTTCATAAACATCATCCCATCATAACATAATCCATATAGAATAAATGGATATGATTTCATCATAATAAAAATGAACCCAATTAAATAATAGAGACATTATACTTGAAACATAATCATATTAAATAATGTCATCTTACATGTAAAATGGTTCTGATAAAACACTCGAAATGAATTCTTGAGGAAAATATCCTTTCTTCTTCAAAATCATTTTCTTTTCTCAAAATGTCCTGAAATTTTAAAAGAAAAGGATTTTTTTGAAAATAATCATTAAATTGTGTAGAGGAAGATTCATGGAAATAAGTTGTTATGAAACTGTAAATATACATTAATGCCGTATAACATAAAAAAACAATCTTATCATAATTTGGACAGAAAATTCAAAAAGTATCTCAAATTGATAACGACAAAAGATTCCTTTCATATCACATAGTAATAGTAAAAAATAGGAAAAATGACTTTAAACATAAATGGAAGAATAATAATCACTTTATGAAAACATTTTTATAAAACATCGACATGGATGATAAATATATCCCCAGTAAATACTTATATATAATCAATCTCGAATAAAAATGAGATTGAAAAATTATCCCTTACCTTATGTCCAATTTCTTCCATATGTGTCCTAGACTTTTGTATAGTGGGTTTAAAAATATTATTAACTTGTAACAGAACCATATTAACATTTATGATATAATATATGATTCACATACGACTTTATATTAACCGTTCATTTTTTAATTCCATGTTAAAGCAATGTTTTGGGTAAAATTGTTTCATTTTTCATACGTGTTTTGACTTCCTATTATTTATATGATTACATAGATTATGATTACATACTTCCAAAATGTAAAACATGATTTATATTTAAAATATATTCAGAATATAATATATATATATGTATATATATATAATAGGTCGATAAATGGCATGAAATACGCCATTCATGGAGACGGTAGGTCGTACATACGCATGAACGCTGTTTTTTCCTTAATAATTGAATGGATGTAAGTAAATAAAATATAAATAAATAAAGTATCATTATTATGTCATATATTTTATGATTATTTATTATATATACTTTAAAGTCATTCTTGAATGGTTAACATGGAGAATAAATCTCATCTCGTCGTGGAGATGGTAATCCGTACGTACGCACGAGCGATGATATTGTTCCCAAAATTATTGAATGGAATTAGAGTGGATGGTATAATATCTTAAAATCAGTATTATTTTATAATAATATTATATAATTATTATTTCCACCATTATACCCATAAAAGTATGGTGGTGGTGGAAAAACATATCACACCACGGCGTGGAGAAGGTAAGTCGTACATATGCACGCCCGATGATTTTGTTTTTCGTAGGATGGATATAAGGAGAAATATGGTTGTTTCATATTTATAATAAAATATTAGTATATTATTGATAATTATATTATTACTTTATAATGGTAAAACTAAATAAGAGGAAGTAGAAGGTGAAAGAAACTTGAATGAATCAGTAGAAGATATTACCTCTTTCTTGAAGTGCCTCCCCTAAACTTCCTCTTAGGGCACTAGAGCTAGATTTTTGAGGTGACCAGAACCTCTATAATGTTACTATAGAGGTTTATAAGAGGAATTTTGAGGGTTTGTATGAGCTTGAGGCACAAAATTGAGTGAAGAATAGAGGGAAGGAGGTTCCCTTATATAGGAGAGGAGAGGGGCACTTTTGGAATGCTCAAAAATATTAATTAATAATAAAATCAAAACCCACATAAAAAACCACCAAAAACGACTCAATTAAAATATAAGATGATATAGGGTTTTTATATCATCAAAAAATAAAATTTATTAATGTTTTAAGTTTATTTTAAAACTTATCATTTTGATTTATCCTTATTTAATCTATTTAATTTTATTTGTGGAAATAATATTCAATATTTTAAATCGTAATAAATACATACTTATTTGTTTTTAATTATAATTAATTAGATAATTTATGACATTTTAGACCATATAAATTTCAATTTGTTATTTTTTAATGTTTTTGTGATTTTAAAATAATTTATTAATATGTTATATTTATAAAATATCAATAATGTCAATTTTGACACTATTCATTTATTTGAATTTAAATAAAATCTTCACAAAATATATGTTCAAAAAAAATATTTAATATATTCCTAAAATTTCATATTTATCTTTAAAATTCGTGTATAACATTAATTAGTTCATTTAGTATTTATTTTAATATTTTTAAAACCATTTATTTGATATTTCCCTTACTAAAATAATTACTACAACATTTTCGTATAATTATTTAATATAATTTTTTGAAGAATAAAAATTAAAAATAAAATACTATAATAAATTTAATTCTATTATATTTCATAATAATACTTTTACTAGAATTTATCTTCTAAAACACCAAACTTTTAAAATGATATGTTTACAAAATTATGAAGGTGACAACTTTGACATCATTTGAAATAAAATAATATAAATGTAATAATATGTTTCATAAGGCTCCAAATGGTCTAAAATTATACCATTGGATGCTTAGGGTATTTATATACTCGACTAATAAGGTTTGGATAGGTTTCTAGTCCTTTTGATGGGTATTATTATTTTAATAAAAAAAATATTATTGATTTTTCACTAAATAAATAATTTTTGCATCCTTAATGTATAAGCTATTAAAGTAATTATATATTTCTAAAAAATCAAAAATTAATCACCATGATGAAGGAAAAAAATTTATATTTCATATGAGTAATTATAATTGAATTTATTTTCTGTATAACCATATATTAAAAATAATTTAATAAATACGGTTTGAGTGAGACATATTTCACTTTCCATTAAATAAAAAAAATTAATGGTCTTAATCACATCTAAGTGGGTTCCAAAAGATAGAATTTAGACCCAAGTATATTTTAAGACGAAATATAATCATCCAATTATATTAAGTAAAGTTTTTGGGTAATTTTATAATATTATTTTTACCCTTAATTACATGATTTACCTTTAACTGTTGTAAATAAAATTTATCGTAGTTACTATTCATAATTCCTTAAAATGAAAAGTATCTTATTAACATAATTTTGACCTAATGATTCCAAATATTGAATCTATTTTTCCAGATTCAAAACACAGAAGTTTCAGTATTTAATTTAAAATTAATCCCGCTTTTGAGAAAATGGGTTTTAAAAGATAAAACATTGCAAAAGATTGAAATGTTTATACCTATGATTTAAATATAAAATTAATGATAATGGCATAAATCATATTAATAGGTAAAAATATATTTTATTTATACTTTAAAGCCATAAAATATTATAAATTAACCATATAAATTATCTTGATGAAAAAGTTGTTTTTAATTAAAATTTAGAGTTTTTTTAAAATTCATCAAAATGTGATGGTTATCAGAATAATGTCAAGATTTTATCCAAAATAAATTTTTATATCCTCATTCAAAAAAATAAGTTTAATTTGTCAAATTTCTCATATAAACTTTTCAAAAAATAAATTTAAAATGGGTGCACCATCAAAAGGTGAAAAAACTGCATTTTTTGAAAAATACATCTTTTGTCCAAAAAATTAAATTTGTTCTCATACCATGTTATAGAAAATATGAAAGATGAATTATTATTTTATAAAATTAAATTTTTTAATACTATTCATAATAGCTAGTACAAAATAATATTATAACAATATATCGTTGTTTAGTGAAACTCGGTATTACGTACTACACAATCTATTGAGGATGGTCGCTCTTACATGAAACACAAGCATAGAATAGTGCTCGTATACTACAACCTAATATCGTGTTGCATATAGTGCAATATAATCTTAGTGTAGAATACAACACAAGACATTAGATAAATTAAAAAGAATATTTCTCATAAAATCTTGGGGTGTTACATTTTACCCCCCTTAAAATGAATTTTTCCCTCAAAATTCATCGGGGTTATAAATAATTTTCTAATTGAACGTTTCTTTCATAGAGACCAATGTCATAAAAATGAATACAAAAAACTAAATTTAAAAAGGAATGTGATAAACATAATGGTAACCCAATGTTACTCAGTACTAGGTTTCCACATAGGATAATATTGATGAAAATATGGATATGAAAGAGAAATCTAACAATAAAATTATGATGGAGAGTGGTAGAGAACATGGCTATGAGAAACACAACAATAACAAAGACATAAATTTGTGATGATATATAGTACCATATTATTCATCGAATATGAGGGTACTAGGACAATGATTTTTTGTTTTCAAGATCATTTCCTTAATGTTGATGAATTTTTTGAATAAGGATAAATACTTACGTGATTTTTGTGTAATATCATCATTGGTCATTCCATGAACAATTTACACTTCATCTTTTATTTAAAGAAATGAAGTTAAATTTTTCATTCATGACGTATTAGAAGATCATTCGATATAATGATAGGTCATTCCATCTATCTCTATCACAAAAAAGGTTAGCATAAGATATTAAATATACATAAGTCAATCTATGGTGAGGTTAATCGTATATGATTCCTAAGATGGACTTATACTTCATCTATCATATCTCTTGATAAAATAAAACTAATTTCTACTAACCAGGGACTTCCTAAAGGCTAGTGGTATGTGATAAAGGCTTCTCACAGTTCAGATGTCGGTTCGATTCCCGTAGCCTTGTCCGACGTGATAGGTTGTCTCCAGCCCTACAAGTTTCCCTTTTTCTAATACTATACTATTACAACATTCCAGAAATAATATAAAAAATTTCTAGCCTTAAAAAATACTATCTGATGTGAAACTTAATGCATTATAACATTTAGTCTTATCGAAAATAATTCCGTCTAATCTCATAGTATAAAGAAAACGACTACTAGAAAGTTCATCTACTGAGCATGTAAATACCATAATTTATCCCCCATATATAATAAGATATATCTTGTCGGTCACATTCCAAACATGTGAATAACACAATCATGTATTCTCTTGAAACATGAATTACCATATAACTTTAGTGAAAACATGAATGCTGTCAAAAGTTAACACTTTCCACGTACCAAAATCCCAAAATTTCGGTATACTCAAACCATGATATCACTTTGTCCTTATATCGGTCATGAGTTCATTAATACTATAAAAATATTATTTTCTCTTTATACCTTCATTATGCGCAAATCATATGCTTTCAAAAAATATATCAATCACTTTTCATGGTTACTAGTACAATATTATTATGGGAAACCACAATGGATAAATACATAAATATTTCAATATACCATTAATGTACCTCAACATCATTATTCTTGATTTCAAATACATAATCCCTTCAACCCATCATCTTCAATTATTGGAATGGAATTGGTCCTTTTTTGATTTAGATGTAACCTCTTAGGTCAGGGCATTGAGTTGGGTAATACCCATGTTCTCCATAGATAAGACATTGAACTCTATAATAGTCTGTCACTATATTCTCCTTTTCCCAAAAAATATAACATCTTCCCCTTGATTTGAGGTGTTCCTCAAGGTTCTTCTTCCATTCTTCTTGATATATATAAAGCTTAATCTTCCTTCCTCTATGTTCCTCACCATTCGAACAAGCATAAAATTCCATCTTCCTCTTATTTGATGACTTAGGAATACAACTAAAGTTCACCTTGTTAATCATATATCATGATGACTGATTAGACATAATCATAATATCTTTCTCTCTAGTAATTAAACAATTTTGGTGATCATAGTGACCAATTTATCCATTGGAATCAATGTTAACCAAATTCTTTCTCATTCCCTCCATTGACTAAAACTAGAAACCATAGTGTAAGAAATATTTAAAATAACGAGGAACCACATAATCCTAAAAAGCCACTTATGGGATGTTTAACATATCACACATTCTTTAATCCACGACACACTTGTTTCACCCTAGGTTATTCATGATCGTCAACATTATTATAGGACTATAACCTATAGTTATACTAATCATTAGTGAAATCCCTATACATACCATAGAAATATCTCTAGAGATATCACTAAAGATTTCGTATCCTAGTTTCAAATGTTTAACTAAACCTTTCCTCTGATACCAACTGTTGAGACCTGTTCTTGACATACAAGGAAATTACATTAGTTTTGCAGAATATTTTATATATAGCAAAGACAGACACCCAAGGACAGTAATACTTTAGTGTCTTTGGAATCTCCGAACATAATCTTCTAATCATGGTGAAAGATCTTCAACATCTCCCATAAAGATCTTCCCCTTCTGCTTCCTTACCTAAAAATGTTCTTTATATCCTGGGGAAAATAAAACATACAAAGGATGAGCTGAAATTATTAGTAAGGGAAAACATGGAGAACATAAAACAATCCATAAACATTTGAACAGAAAAACATGAAAATAAAATCTAAACATCAAAATCATGGGCAATGACATAAAACATGGAATTACACAACGCATAGATCATAAAGGAACTTTTATCATGAAAAATTAGAATGGGGATAAAAAATGTAATTTTGGAAAACCATTAAGCACATTTTATGATTTCCATAGTAGCCAAGGCATTTTTGCCAAGACCATCATAGTGGACAATGTCCGTTACTGAATCAGGTTTATTTGTCATTGCAGCCATGTATTACTGAACGAGATTCACTATTCATTCTATCCATGTCTATCACATGATATATAAATCTTTACCCAATGCATTGGAGGGAGGTATTGGTCCCACCCATCTCATAATGAAATCATTCTTTCATTTGCCACAAAATAAACATAAATCATTCATCATAAACCAATGAATGAAATGGGTTTCATAAACATCATCCCATCATAAAATTAACCATATAAAATAGATGGATATCATTTTATAATAAAAAAAATGAAACCATGTAAATAATAGAGAAATTATACTTGAAACATGATCCTATTAAATAATGTCATCTTAGATGGAAAATGGGTTTGATAAAACACTTGAAATGAATTCTTGAGGAAAATATCTTTTCTTCTTCAAAATCATTTTCTTTTCACAAAATTCCATGAAATTTTAAAAGAAAAGGATTTTGTTGAAAATAATCATAAAATAGTGTAGAATAAGTTTCATGGAAACAATTCATTATGAAATAGAAAAAATCTATTCATGCAGTATAAGTTTGAAAAGACATTCTTCTCATACTTTGGCTAGAAAAGTCAAAAAGTATCTCATATTGAAAATGACAAAAGATTTCTTTCATATAACATAGTAATAGTCAAAAATAGGTAAACATGACTTTAAACATATATGGAAGAATATTAAACACTTTATGAAATCGTTTTTATAAAACATGGACATGGATGATAAATATATCCCTAATAAATACTTACATATAAGTAAACTCGAATAAAAATGAGATTGCAAAATTATCACTTACATTTTGTAAAATTCTTCCATATGTGTTTGAGACTCTTGTATTATGAGTTTAAACATATTATTAACTTGCAACATAACCATAATAACATTTATGATATCATATATGATTCACTTATGATTGTATATTACCCGTTCATTTGTCAATTCCATGTGAAAGCAACATTTTGGGTAAAATTGTATCATTTGTCGTACATGTTTTGACTTTTAATTATTCATATGATTTCATAAATCATGATTACTTACTTCCAGAATGTAAAAAATGATTTATATATAATATATATTCAAAATATAATATATATATATATATAATAGGTCAATAAATGGAATAAAATACAATGTTCATGGAGACGATAGGCCGTACGTACGCATGAACACAGTTTTCGTTTCCTTATTAAATTAAATGTAAGTAAGTAAATAAAATATAAATAAATCCAGTATCATTATTATGTCATATATATAATGATTATTTATTATATATAGTTTATATTCATTCTTTAATGGTTAACAGGGAGAATGAATCTCATCGCGTCGTGGAGACGGCCATCCGTACGTACGTATGAGCGGTGATATCGTTCCCATAATTACTGAATGGAATTGGAGTGGATGGTATCATATCTCGGAATCAGTATGATGTTATAATAATCATATATAGTTATTATTTCTACCATGATACCCATCCATGTATGGTGGTGGTGGAAAAACATATTACACTACGGCATGGAGACGGTAATCCGTACATACACATGCACGATGATATCATTTTTCGTAGGATAGAAATAAGGTGAAATAGGGTTGTTTCATTTTTATAATAACATATCAGTATATTACTGATACTAATTTTATTACTTTACAATGAAACAACTAAAGAATAAGAAGTAGAATATGAAATAAACTTGAATGAATCGGTAGAAGATATTACCTCTTCCTCGAAGTGCCTCCTTTAAACTTCCTCTCAGGGCACCAGAGTTGGTCTTTTGAGGATAACAGAACCCCTATAATGTTACTAGAGTGGTTGAGAAGAGGAATTTTTTTGGGTTTTCCGATTATGAAGGCTCAAAATTGACTTAATAGGAGAGGGAAGGAGGCGCCCTTATATAGGAGAGGATATGGGTACTTTTGGAATCCTAAAAACTATTAATTAATAATAAAATCCACAGCCACTTAAAAACCTCCTAAAATGACTCAATTAGAAGATGAGATGATATAGGGTTGTTATATCATCAATAAATAAAATTTATACATGTTTTATGTTTATTTTAAACCTTATCATTTTGATTTATCCTAATTTAATCTATTTAATTTTATTTGTGGTAATAATATTCTATATTTTAAATTGTTATAAATACATACTAATTTGTTGTTAATTGTACATAATTAGATAATTTAAGACAATTTCGACCATATAAATTTTAATTTGTAATTAATAAATATTTTTGTGATTTTTAAATAATTTAATATTATTTTATTTTTATAAAATATCAATAATGTCAATTTTGACACTATTCATTTATTTGAATTTAAATAAAATCCACACGGGAAATATGTTCAAAAACAATTATTTTATAGAGTCCTAAAATGTCATATTTATATATAATATTTTTGGATCACATTAATTAGTTAATTTAGTATTTATTTTAAAAAATTTAGAAGCATTTATTTGATATTTCTATTACTAAAATAATTTCTACAACATTTTAGAATAATTATTTAATATACATTTTTTTCATAAAAATTAAAAATAAAATACTTGATAAAGTTAAATCTATTTTATTTTATAATAATTTTTTAGTTTAATTTATCTTGTAAAACTCCCAACATTTAAAATGATATGTTTATTTAAGTATGAATGTGACACCTTTGTCATCATTTGAAATAAAATAATAAAAATGTCATAATCTAATTTATAAGGCTCAAAATGTTTCAAATTTAGACCCTTGGATTCTTAGATTATATATATATTCGACCAATAAATGTTGGTAAAGTTTCTGATCCCATTGATGAGTATTATTATTTTAATAAAAACTATATTATTGATTTTGCAATAAATAAATATTTTCTGCATCATTAATGTATAAGCTATTAAGGTAAATATATATTTTTCAAAAATCACAATTAAATTACCATGATGAATAAAACCATTTTATATTTCAAATGAGTATTTATTATCGAATTTATAATCTGTATAACCTTATATTAAAAAAATTTAATTTATAAAGTTTGAGTGATATATATTTCGCTTTTCTTTAAATAAAATAAATTAATGGACATAATCACATCCAAGTTGGATCCATAAGATACCATTTAGACCCAAGTATATTTTAGGATGAAATATAATCAACCAATTCTATTAATAAAATTGTTAGGGTATTTTTATAATATTATTTTTACCCTTAATTACCTGATTTACCTTTAACTGTTGTAAATAAAATTTACCGTAGTTACTATTCAGAATCCTTAAAATAAAAAGTAGACTATTAACATAATTTGGACATACTGATTAAAAATATGGAATCCATTTTTTCAGATTAAAAAAAATAAGTTTTAGTATTTAATTTAAAATTAATCCCATTATTGATAAAATTGGTTTTAAAAGTTAAAACATTGCAAAACATTGATTTGCTTTTACCTATGAATTCAATGTAAAATTGATTCTAATGACATAAATTATATTAATTGGTAAAAATATTTTCTATTTATACTTTAAAACCATCCACTATTATAATTTTACCATATAAATTATCTCGATGGAAAGAGTTGTTTTTAATTAAAATGTAGCGTATTTTTTACTATTCATAAAAATATGAAGGTTATTAGAAAAATGTAAAATTTTTATCCAACATAAATTTTTATATCCTGATTCAAAATAAGATGTATAATTTGTCAAATTGAACTTATAAACATGTCAAAAATTAGATTTAAAATGGGTGCGCCATCAAAAGATGACAACACTACATTTTTTTGAAAAATACTTCTTTTATCTGAAAAATTAATTTTGTTCTCATACAATGTTCTAGAAAATATGAAAGATGAATGATAATGATATAACATTTAAATTTCAATTAATACTATTCATAATGGATAGTTCATAATAATATTATAACAATATATCATTGTTTAGTGAAACTCGGTATTGCGTACAAAACACACTATTGTGGATGGTCTCTCTTGCGTGCAACACAATCCTAGAATAGTGCTAGTATAATTAAAGCTAATAAAATTTTGCACATAGTGAAATCTAATATATGTTTATCATACAACACAAGACATCAAATAAATTAAAAATAATATTTCTCATAAAATCTTGGGGTGTTACAAATCCAATGACATTAAAGGGATATCTAATAAATTATATTAATCTCTTTTACTTATGAGTTTCTAGGATTAATTTTATGATATCAATAACCTATTTCATAAAATTCATTCTAATGGAAATTAAGTTTTCCTTTAATAATGGTTCATAATGAGCTTATGAATTTACAAAATCATATTCCCTGAAGATATAAAACATTGGGCATAGTTAGGCTCATTTTCATATACCATTTTACCCTAATTTAGGCCCGAAACACCTTTTTAGTGTTGTTAATCCAATGTACATTTATTATAGAACCACATCAAGTTATTGTATCTAGATAGTGATTTATTTTTATGATAAACCAATTTCTATATACATAAAAAATTTAGGGATGTTTTCATATTCTTAGTGTTATCCATATATTTTTTCTCAAGAGTGTAATAAAATTAATCCAAAAAATAACTAATCATTTCTTATAATACCAATTATAACAACCATGTTCATTATTAGATATTAATTAATATTTAATTTACATAAATTAAACATAATATGTCCAAAAATATTCATAAGTCCAGTGTATTTTAGAATTAGTATACTACATAAAAAATAAAAAAATGGAATACATTCTCTTTATTGAAGTCCTCATTAATTTGGTGATAATATTACATCGTACATAAAACTGACTTGGATAAACTTGTGAAAAACATGAGACAAGGGGTGACAAATGATGCCCAGTAAGGTAATAAACATGGAATAACATGAATAGGGTAATACATATTAAATAATAGGCATATCAATGAGTCATAAAAATACATGGAATCAAAAATATGAACAAAGAGACATGATATAACATGGAAATCGTAACATAGAGAATGTTGAAAGAAAATAAAATATAAATCGTGAAAATTGGGCAAGGATAAACCACCAATACTTAATGGTGGAAAAAATACCTTGAAGAAATGTGGTACACCCATTTACCAAACTGAAATATCAGGATAATAATCATTGCCCAATGCATTGGAGTGCTATCTTGACACACCTATCATAATCATTTCATTCTAATGATTAAGTGTTCCACATAAATCATATGAGATGGATTCATTCACCATCTTAATTTATCCCATGATTAAAAATTATAGATTTTATGCATTTAAGTCCCAAATAAATTAGTATATGTTCATATAGGTGAATATCCTAGACAGAATAATGGGTTTGGTATTCACTATACAGTTCTTTTGGAATTGAAAATCATTGTGAAATTTTTACAACATAACGACGATACAAAAAAATTTATTAAGAAGATTGATGATAGAGAAATGGGATTCTAATTATTTGATCATAAAATTTACACTAATAGGTACATGTAAAATCATATCCCAACATTATAAATTTGGAAGTAGAAGGAATAAGATAATGAGAAAACATGAATAAATAACAGAATCCTTATGAAATTTCAGCATTGTGAGGATGATACAAAGAGGATAATATGTGGATTAATTATATTTAAAGGAATATCTAATCATTTATAAAATGAGTTTCTATTATTGGTAAATTTTTAGAACATAACACAAAAAGTAAAATTTAATAGATATAACTTAAAATAGATCTTGATAAAATATGTGAGTGAAAGTTCCCTTACTTGACTGTGTGATTCAAAATGATTGAGAAGGTCTTCTTGAAAGCTTGAGGTCATCTTGGGAGGAGTTTAATGAGTGGTTTTAATACTAAAGACATTATCCACGATGTTTTTAGTGAATATATATGGAATATCATGTGGGTTTATATTGAACACACTACTAGAAATTTTGGATATAGCTACATACCTATAGCTATGGTTTTATAGGTCTGTGGATATAGCCAATTTTTAGCAATAGTTTATTTAAAAAACTATGGCTAAAATTTTTTCTTAATTTTTTTATAAAACCCATCTGCCTTCGCCAGGATCCTCCTCAAACCTTCCCCGATCGATCCTCCATCTGCGTCAGGCTCATCATCCATCCTCCCCCGAAGGTGACCCTCCTCATAGTGACCCTCCACTAATAGTGACCCTCCTCTCAATCTGCGACCCTCCTCTAATAGTATCACCCTTCTCACGATGACCCTCCTCCTAGAGACCCTCCTCATGGAAAACCTCCTCACAAGAACCCTCCATTCTTGGAAAACCTCCTCTAAATACACAAAACTCCTCTCAAGGTGGTGCCCTCCTCCTCCATCCTCCCCCAATTCGAGGCCCTCCTCTCACAACAGTTCCCACATCCTCCATCCTCCCCTGATCCATGACCCTCCTCTTCATTTTTCAGCTTCGAGTGATCGGTCTCATTGAGATACAAGGTGATTCACTCTACTTTTATTCTCAATTATTTCATATTTTATATTTTAAGGGAGTTTATGGTATTTTGATTCTTTATTATTAATTGTGTTTAGGTTTTTTAGTCAAAAAGTATTTTTTGTTTATATTATAAGGATCTTCATGTTCTTGGATGTGTGACCATTCTTCTTTCCTTTCTATCATGCTATGATATTTGGAAGCATCATTTGGGGTAAGGAATTCAAGATACATCCATTTTTTTTATATTAAATTTTGTAATTATTAATATATTGTCTTTATTTAGAGGATTGTATGTATTTACATTGAAATAAATATTTAAAATAATGTAATTTCCTTTAAAATAGTTTAATGATATGAGTAGAAGAAGAATTCATGTTATTGATATATTTTGATGATTTTTATTGAAATTTCTGATATATAAAAATTGTTGATTGTTGTGGATGTATTCGATTCACCTACAATATTTCATGATTCACCTAATGTTGGAAATAGACTTCTAAGATGGAAATATGTAATCATTATGTAATTTATTATTCATTACATTCTGAATTAAATGAAAGTATGATAAAAGAGGAAATTTAATGATGTTGTTTTCATAGGATTGCATTGAGGTGGATTTGAGTCACTGTTGACGAAGTCTTACCTATGTATGAATAGGTAGGGATATACATATATAAGTTCCCTCTTCATATATATTCACTTAAATTAGTATGAGTATATATATTGGGGATAGGTATGCTTATATATACATATGAAAAATGCATACATGTGTAAGTGTAAAGGGGTATATGGATGTATAAACATACATATAAGGGCACCCTAGTGCATATTGGTCTATGAAAATATGTACATAAGGGCTATGTGTCCATATATTCTGTGAAGTTGCATATGGGTGCAAGGGGAAAAAGGATACCTGCGTTGTTGTCATCAAAAGGAAACAAACCTTGAGGTTTAGGTAGGATCCCTCTCCTAGCCTCATTAATTGAAAAATGTTTTAAAATGTATTTAGTTTCCTTCATAATTTTGAATGTTTATATTAAATTATAATTATTGAAAACTTATTTTTTAGGATAATTGTTTCTTTTCTTAAAAAGTCATGGTTTTGTAATAAGACCCCTCCAATGGAGGTGTGCGGTCTGCAAAAAATCACAGTGGTATACATTTCTTGACATTATTGCATTTATGTTTTCCTCATACTTGATTTCATTGTTTTTAATAAAGCACACATCCTACTTGACCATTTTTGTATCGATGTAGGGGTTTCCATATTTATATTAAAGTAGTTGTTTGAACCAAATCATCCTTTAGTGAGGGAACATAGATATTTGATAATTTATTTTTCTCAAATATAGATTAAAACATTAATTTTTTGATAAATATAAATTCTAATTTAATTAAAAAGTTATGTTTATTAATGGTAGTGTAGAAAATATAAAAGTCACAAGAAAAGTTAATCATTTTATCTGAGAAATATCTATAAATTTTTGGTAATTAAAGTAATTTATCATTATCTATGAAAGATGGAGTCAATATATAGAATACAATATTTATTGGTTCTAATCAAGGAATCATGAAGAAACTAGTTTAATAAAAAATGATTTTAATATTCCATTACTAAACTGTTATAGAGAAAATACTTTTCACGTATTTGAAAATGTAAATATCATAAGAAAATATTATAAACCTTAGAAAATATGACATTGCCTTGTATTAGACATAGTTCATAACAATGCATGTGGACCAATTAAGTAGAATATAATAAAAGGATTATTGTAATATCTTTTATTATTGGATGGATATAATTATTTAGGCTATATTATTTATTTTTATAAAAAAAATTGAAGCACTTGATTATCTTTAGAGGTATAAAATGATAATGGAATGCTATATTAGAATAAATATCATAGTTCCAAGTTATAATAATGGAATTGAATTCACCGATTATTTAGTTATAAAATATCTAGAGAAGTATGATATTTCTCAAAAAACCTACTATAATGTAGACACCCTAATAGAATGGGGTGGTTGAGAGGTAAAGTAGAACCATCAATAATATAACACAAACTATGGTAATCTCTAGCCTCTAGTGGTATTATAGGGTACCTCTACAAAGAGGTGGTTCAAACTACAATATATATATATATATATACATAATGTAGTTATTACCTACCTTGGTAAAAATGTTTCCTTCTAAACTAAGGCATAAAAGGAAACCAACATTGAAATATTTATTATTGTTTGGTAGTAAATTATATATACTTAATATGGAAGGGAATCAAGGTATGTATAAAAATAACACGATGAAGTTATATTTCATATATATTCCTTAAGAAGCAAGTTTTATAGAGTTTTTAATAATCTTATCATTAAAATTTTGGAAATAAAACATGTAATAATGGATAGGAAAGAAAATGGAATATATGATACGAGCATTGATGATAATGTAGTAAAAATTGAATCATTACAAGAGCATATTGAGTCTTATAGGGGCAGTAAGGACTCCATCATAATTTGTTTTGATGAATATGAAAAATAAAAATACCTATGGATTCCAATTATACTAAAATATTTACTAGAACTAAACATATTGATGAAGAGAAAATTTTGGGAGAAAAATCTATTATAGTATAAAGTAGGATGATGTATAAAATTAAAATAAATGACCTCTTATATTTTTTTGAGTAAAAATTATTTGATTAAGAATCCAATGATTAAAATTGGATTAAAGATATGAATGGGGAGTTAAATTAGATTTAAATTATTTAAACACAAAATTTTTTTCCACAAAAAATAGATGAAAATATCATATTCTCTAAATAAGTATTAAAAAATATTATTAATGAAAATAGAGAAGTTATTAAATTCATAGTCAGAATTTTGTGAATGGGATATTCATTGATTTATAGGGTGGTTTAGATAAAATATTTTCAGAAATTTATTGTATTGAGGTTATGAAATTGTTTCTTACCATAGTTATATTAATAATATCATGGTATATCTAATGTGTATAATAAAAGTATTACTTTATCATTGGAGTCTTTTTAAGGAATATTAAATTGGTCAACTATGTGGATTTCAAATAAATGATGATGATAATAAATTGTTCCTTTTTATGATTGATTATTGTGGCATAAAACAAGTACACATTTTATGGAACTCAAGACTTTAAAATGTTCAATTTTATTTAGGATTATAAGAGTAATTGACTATAATATATAAATTAATAGGAATTGGTATAACCAAATGATGGAGTGGGTTTATAAAATTTAAACTATCGGAATTTTTTGTTGTTGGATGACTTGATAGGGATGCGAAAATCATATTCATGAGGTGTTTATCATTTTTAAGATGTTCAATAGACAATGAATTTCCTTGGAGTCAAATAATGTATTTGTGGGGGAGTGATAAATTTATAAATTTCATAAATATTTATATTTAATTCATTGTTTTATTCCCTAAAATACCATTAAATCATTTGAATTTTTATATTTTCACATTTTTTATGATTTTCTATGAGTAAAATAAATATGTATTGATTTTTTTATTTTAGTGATATGGTTTTTGTGTTTTCATGAATTAAATTTGTTCTCATTTATTTTGGATTGGTTTATGAGGATTCTTCTAATCTTACTATTGATTTAGGTGCATATTCTAATGTAGATGTTAATGATAATGGAGGATTTAGAGGAGGACATAATGACGATCATATTTCTCTAGGAGATGATGAGGGTCATGATGGTTTGGGTGATACTGATATTGAGGTACATTTTAGATGTAAATTTTATTCTTGGTTTATACAATGAATTCTACCATATAATGATATAAGTGTTTTGTAGATGTTGTGGTGTATACTTTCTTATGGTGAAAGGGTTGTGTAGGTGTGCAAGGGGTGAAGAGGTAGGGTAGGGGGAAGAGGGGGTGCAGGGGTAGAGGGGGTGTGTAGGGGGCACGAGGCAGGGAGTGTGATGGGGGAAGTGGGGTGTGCTAGGGGTAGGGGTTGGGGTCTGAAAAGGGAGGGGAGGTGTGGGTGTATAGGGGGCGGGGGGAAGGGGGTAGGGGTAGAGGGAGGGGTGTGAAATGGGTAGGGGAGGTACGTGTGTAGGGGAGGGGGAATAGGGTGGGTAAGGGGGTAGTGTGGGGGTGTGCCGGGGGTAGGGGCCGATTGTGTGAAGGGTGTGTGAAGGGGGTAGGGGGTATGGGTTTGTAGGGGGGTGTGGGTGTGTAGGGTGTGTGTAGGGGGTAGGGGCAGGGTGGTGTGTCGATGTAAGTTGGTAGGGGAGTGTAGGGGAGGGGTTAGGGGGTGTGTTGTGGAGGGGGGCGGGGGGTGTGGTAGGGGGAGGGGTGTGCAGGGGAGGCGGCATGGGATATAGTCACTGCTATAATGGAGCTAACAAAATAAGGTTTGTGACTCTTTTTATTTTAGATCAGTTTCATGTTATGTTTTTCTCTTTCTTCGAGTTGGATGTTTCTCCAATTCATCTTCCTTTTCTAATTTATTGTCTTCATATATAGTGTAAGTTACATGTCAAAAGATTCTATTTAAGAGAATTTTTACTGGGTATGTATTGTCTATCAAAAATACTATACATGGTTTATTGCCTAGAATTTTATTAATACTTCCTATTTACCACTAATAAAATAGTTTGAGACATGTTTTGATAGGTATTAAAAAACCAATAAACTGCTCATCCAACATGTCATAAAAGTGGCTTCACATATCTACAATGTATGTAGAAAAAAATGATGTTTTATAAACTATGTTATGTTTTTCATAATTCTTGTTTACCATTATAGAAACAAAAATGGGGTGTACATGTATTACATATTCTTATGCTATAATTGTTTAAAAATTAAATTTCATGTTAAATTACATTGACATATGATGTTAAATTGTATGTTCCACATCTGTATTGCATGAATTGAAACTGTATATTAGCTCCTCATTAGAAAGGAATCCTTCACCTCCAATGTTGATGCTTTTATCATCATCACCATTTATATTATTACCTTTCTCACTAATCATGTTCCTCCCAATTAAATTTTATGTTCAATTAATAATGATTCATAAGATCATTGTCATTTTGTTGAAGTCTCCCATGACCCGTTCGTGTGTGTTGCGACAACCAAAGATAAAGTAAACTCACCATATATGCATAGGTAAACATATATATATATATAAAATAAGTTCTCCCATTATATGTATATACACCAATGGGAGAACAATTACATATAAGAGGATAAGTGTGCTTATGTATTTATAAAGAAAATGCATACGTGTGTGGGTGATAACAAGCTTGTGAATGTGAGAATATATATAAGGATCCTCTTGTGCGTGTTCAAGTCCATGGGGACAGATATATTGGGGTTATGGATTCCTTATGTATATTCAATGTTGTATATTCTTGTAGGATGTATGAACCATCTTATAGTTGTCACTGATAAAAGTGTTAAGCGCTGAGTGTGGCTTGGCTCTTTTGAGGTAGGGTCCCTCTCTTAATCTGTTTATTTCAAGAATGTTTTAAATTGTAGTTATCTACCTTCTTAATTCTTCATACATTAACTTTAAATTCATGAATAAGTGTTTGTTAATATACTTGTTTCATTTGATAATCAAGTCATGGTTTTGTAATAAAAACCCTCCAATAGAGGAGCGATGTCTGCTAAAACTCATAGTGGTATACCTTGATTGACATTTTTGCATTGATGTATTACTTATACATTATGTCATTTTTAGTTTTAAAGTACACATCGTACTTGACCCTTTTTATATTCCTATATGGGTTTCCAACAATTTATTAAAATGGTTGTTTGAACCAAAACACCATTTAAGTGTTGTTAGACTTTTAAGATGGAATTTCCTATGTAGGAAAGTGGTGTAATGACCAAATCACCACTATGTGACACCCCTTTGATCTAAAAAATTGAAATTCTTACGCCCAACATTTTCATATGAAATTATAATTCATGCAACCATCAAACCTATACAACATAACAACAATTTGCATATCATTTATAGTGCTTCTAGGGACTTCACTCCCAATATGAATAATTAATGTTTCCATAAAATCTCACCAGTACTCACAATCATTTCCATAAACTATGGATGATGTTTTATGATTAGGATTTTCAATATATTCGAATTGAATCCTTCCACTATAAAAAAAATACATTCTCTACTATAGGATGGGGAAATGAATCTGAAATGATTAAAAAATATGATAAACTATTGGATAGTTAAAATGATTATGTCATGATCAGTCTCAAACAAAGAGACCTACATTGATACCAAATGTTATCCCGAAATATTGATTATATTCACATTACATGGGGTGAATATTAGTTTAAAAAACTGATAATTTTTTATCCACCTCAATTATTAAATATATTTAAAATATAAAGATCCAATATATATATGGCCCTAGCCTTAAACCTTACATAATCTTGAGTAATTACAAGATTACACATTGAGGATCTTTTCAGGTTTAGAGTTTTAGAGAATTAGATCATAACTTTTACATCTCAAAAGATTACAAAGTAGAAACTTCTACTAAGTTTCCATAAACTAAAAACTCTTAAAAAGAAACAAGTCTAGTTCCATGTTTTAGATAGCATTACATTCCCTTAATCCAATCCTTGACCCAATTCCACATTAAGACTTGTGAAAAAAACATTTCAAAAAAACTTGGGGTGAGCATAAAAAGCTCAGTAAGGGATACACAAAGAATGAAAACTATTAGTTCTTAAAACAAAAAGTAAACCATGTATACTTTGTCAAAGTAATACCTTCACCATTATGAAGTAGTAAAAACTCTTCACTGAATAAAACTTCATTACTTACCCTTCAGTATCCAAAAGAATACCATAAAACCCATATAAAGATCGAATAACATATAAAGGTAACTTGGGACATAAACATACTTAAGTGGAATAACCATACGGTCAACTTCCACACATACTTAATGGAATATACATATGGCCGACTTCCACACATACTTAATGCAATAGCCATACGGCCGAATTCCATACCCAATGCATTGGAGGTTATAACGTAACCACCCGTCCTGGTATTCACGGCACCACCCGTCATATGGTTTATCACGTAACCACCCGTAAAATGTCCAAGTACCATCATTACACATAAAATATTGAAAATATAAACATTTCAATAACAACATTTCATTTGCAATCAAAATAAGTAATTCTCAGATAATGAATTAATCAATCCATTTTCAAAAACCATTTAAAAGAGATTTTTGAATCAAAGTGTCCCATACCACTTTGAATCTTTTAATGGAATTATAATTTTAAAATGTTAATGTCCATATAAATAAATACTGAAAACCATTTCAAAAACATGGGCATTAAAGATAAAGATTTGGAATAATAAATCTTTAAAACATTTAAAACGATATTTTTGTTAAATTGTTTTTAACAAAATGAGAGACTCTTGAATACAAATAATAGCGGAATAAAATTTAATCCGAACATTATAATATCATGAGAATAAAGGGATTCATGATATAATATGTCAAAGGACAGTATACACACCATATAAGAGTGAATTGGTGCATAACAACAATGAAGTCTCAAAAGAAATGTAAAATTACATGAAATCCATTATAAAGAAGGTATCCTTAAATTAAGGATAAATAAATCTCATAATTATGTGTGACAAATATAAATACACCCAATATAAGTGGATATTATGTGTAAAACAATCAAAGGTTATTCACACATATTGAAAGGATGACATATTCAATAACTACTTGTTGAACCCAAAGAAATCTAAATTGGGTTAAGAAGTTCCCTGGGTAAAACTCGACATCCTACCAGCGTCACATAAAATTTTACAAAAAGGGTTGATGAGAGTGATAATGGGGATCTCATCACTTGGACATAAAATTTAAATAAATAAGGATATAGAAGAACATATACCAACATAATAGTATGTGAATTAAAAGACATAACAAAAGAATTCTTTTAAGAAAAGGAGGGTGAAAGGTCCCCTTACTGAGTTGGGCAACTTTCAAAACGTACACCCCATGGAAGAAGGGTCATACAATGAAGATGTGAATACACATAAATGAAATTATACTACAAAAAGTGTATAATTAAGGGCAGTACATACACCACTCAAAAGAAATTGTGGAAAATGTATCATAAATCTCACGAGAATAAGAGTGAGATGAAAAATCCCTTATGAAAACTCGGCAGCCTAACGGCGCCACAAAAATGGATTGATGAGATCAAATAGGGTCTCTCATCATATTTACATAAAGTTTACAGAAAGAGTAATATAAAAGAACATCCCCCAACATATCAAATAGGATCTTAAAATAAGTGACATAAAGGAGAGTACTTAAAAAGAAAGAGAGAGGTTATATCTCTTACGAAAATTTAGCAGCCTAACGGCGCCACTCAAAACATCCAAAATGGATTGATGAGAGAGAATAGGGTCTCTCATCATATGAACATAAAAATTAAAGTAAAATTAATATAAAATAACATCCCAATCACAAGAAATATGGGCTTAAAAGAAATGACATAAAATAGTGTACTTAAAAAGAAAGAGACGAGTAGGATCCCTTACCTCGGGTCCGACTTGACTCGATCGTTCTTTAACGCCCTAAATAATAAACTTGAGTTAATTTATACTTGCTTAAGAACCTTTTTCAAGTTAATTATTCCTCTTATATCAATTATTTACATGTTATAAACATTATGTAATCATTTAAGTTAATAATGTTTGTTTTGTCGATATTTGGTTCTTAAGTCAAAAGTGGACTTCTTACAATTACATGTTGTTCGTGTGGTCAAAGGTTCTTTATATCCAGAATGAAATTAATTATTTGGATATCATATATATCATATATATCCTGCATATAAATGTATTTATAATATTACATAATCATTTTGAGGTAAGAAATGAAATGCACCGTTCATGGAGACAATAAGTCGTACGTACGCATGAACGCTACTTTAATTTCTATGTCATATTAGTGGAATTAAAACTAAATGAGAGATGTGTAAATTTTTAATTCCAGAATTATATTCATTTTTAGATGTATCATACATAATATATATCCATTATATGTACTTATAATAGTACACTACATTTGAGGATAAGAAATGAAATGCACCATTCATGGAGACGGTAAGCCGCAAGTACACATGAACGCTACTTTTATTTCTATCTCATACATTAATGGAAAGAAAACAATAATTATATAAAGGTGTATTATAATTCCAGTATAAAATCATATATAATAACTTTAAATCCATCCTTTATACATCCCACATATGGCATTAACGAATCAAATCACTTTGAGGGGGCGGTAGTCCGCACTTCCTAAAATGAAGATATCGCGTTTACCCATAATTGAAACCATAAAGGAATGCCATAAATGAAAAATAAATAAGCTTTAGTAAAACATAAACATATTATATATCATATATAAATATAGTTTCATCTTAATTTCCACCTTCGAAAGTGTTATATGAGTGTTGAACAATCATTGTTTCGGGAGGCCGAAATTCACCATCCACGGAAACAGTATGTTCTTTAAACATTAGATGTAGGTGCGTGTAAGTTTAGCTCGAATAAATCGTATAAAAACATCCTAGTATATTGAAGATACTGGATTTTTTACAATAGAAATGAATAAAAAGAGTTTAGAGGGTTGGAGAAGTAAAATAAAACAAAAGGACTCAAGTGAAGACATTACGTTAAAATCGGGTAACTCCCTTTTGTTTGAGCTCAAAGGCTTCCTTGGGAAGAATTATGCTCAATGTGTGGCTTCAAGGAGTAAGAGAGGGAAGTGGAGAGACAAAATGGGTAGGGTTTGGCCGAGCCAAAGTCTTTGGAAGTGTGGTTAAGGAGGTAGAGGTGGGGGCCTTTTATAAGAGGAGAGGAGGGGCACTCTTGGAAAGGTATAAAATGTAACTTTATTTTCAAATGAGTTTCAGATTTTAATGGTCCCACATTGATGTGTTTCGAGGATAAGGTGATAAGGGTTCTAAATCCACCCATCTAATAGGTTTTGGACATGTGAAGGTCTTATATTTTACATTATCTTTCCATTTTATTTAAATCCTTTATTAATGAGGTAATCGCTGCATCATCATGATGTCATAAATAATTTAATAAATTTAATGTCTAAAAAAATTAGAAAAAATACTATGATTTAGTAAATAGTTTTATTTTTTTAATGAATATTTATAGTCCAAAAGATCATTTATTTATAAAAAATTAAAAATATTTTACTTAGGTGATACATTCTTTGTTACATTTAACATTCTTTAAAAATAAAAAGATAAAAAGTCACTTTCTCACAAAAGTGATTCCATGGGGCCCCCATGTTTGGAACAAGGCATCCCATGGTCGGACATGAGACAACCAGTATCCTTAGGACACATGTTGTGGTCATTGTTTTATTATTATGATATTATTTTATTATCTTTAACTACTTGATTACTCATTAATCAAGATAATTAAAGACAATTACCATCATTACTATTCATAATGTCCAAAAACAAAAGAGACTTAATTTCATAATTTGGACCTTCTGATTCCAAATATGTAATACATTTTACCAAATTCCAAACACATAAATTTCAATAATTAATTTAAAAAAATTTCCCGTTGTCTTAACAAATAGTGGGTTTTTTAGAAATAATATTTATGAAATGTTTGGCACTTGATTATGCCTAATTCCAAAGTGAAATTAATCCCAATGACCAACATTGGATTAAATGGTAAAAATATATTCTAATTACACTTTAAAAATTAAAAAGATAATATAACCATATAATTAAATTATATGAAAAAGCAGTTTTGATGTAAAATGCAGTATTTTTCAATATTCATTAAAAAAATGAACATTGTCAGAAAAATAACAAAAATTAACCCAAGGTAAATTTCGATGTCCCAATCATAAATAATATTATTATTTTGAAAAATATAGCTTATAAAATTGTAAAAAAGTGGATTTAAAAGGGGTTCGCCATCAAAAGGTGGTTAATCGACCTTTTATAGAATATTAGAATGTTTACGCTTAAAAACTGAATTCATTTGCATTTTTAATCCTCTAACATTTATTCAAAAAAAGTAAAAATATTTGACAAACATATATAATCATTTTGTAGTTAGTTCTGTTCATTCCTGCCATTACAACGGCTAGGTGTTAACTACTATTTAAAATAATATTATTTTATTATTAGAGTGCAACGTAAGATTTCAAAGAAACTTGTTGTTCCATATTGGGTACACCATCGAGCATAGCATTCCCTTTAAAGTAATATTGACATTTTATTCATAAATAGGGATAAATATGAAAATTCCATATTCTTTATTTACCTGGGGTGTTACATCCTTCCCCCTTTTGGGAATTGCGTCCTCGCAATTTTAAAATTGAGCTTGGAAACATCCTTGAAAGTCCTACATCGGAACAAGAGTCGGTAAAACAATCACTTTAAAATAAAGGAAGATAAGTACAGAGGTCACCCGAGTTAACCCATACTAGGATTCCATGTAGAAAAACATGGACATGGAGGAGAAAACATAGGGTCATGTTCTGATGGAGAGTGATAGAAAACATGTTTAGGACAAAGTTAACCACAATAAAATCACAAACTTGTGATGGGTTAAACGGTATTCGATTCCCGAGTAGGAAAAGTTAATAAACAAAATTTTTGTTTTAAGTTACTTTTTATTGAGGAATTTATTCATAAGGAAACATAAGCACTTATAATGTTGAATTTCAACTTTTATTAGATTCCTTACACAAACTCATATTTTCTCCAAAAGACGAGTATTTATGAAGACTTGTTCACATTAAGAGTACTATAATCAACTTCTAGAGAATCAACTAATCCACAAAAGAGATCTATATACTTCCCATGTCTTTATACTTTAACCAAAACCAAAACCAAAAAGGTTAGTACAAGATCAGATATTCCAGAAATGGATAACCCTTTATAAAAATAAAATCTATGCTTAATCTCCAAAATTTGTCCAACAAAACCCAAAGTTCAACAAGGACCATTCAATAAACAAATTGTCCATAAAATTCTTCAATGTAAACCAAACTAAGATTGACACCCAAATATTTGAAGGATTTAGTCACATAGTCTTCCAAGTTAAATCGTAACATTTATCTCCAAACAACATTAGTTGCTCCTAAAGTCTGGTATTGAAAAGTAATTAACCTAATCACATATCCTCCATGATAGGTTAATAATTTCGATAGATAACCCAAAATAAGCTCATTCTAGATTCATAAGATCATCTAACTAAAAATAATTAGTTAAACTAACCAGGGACTTCACGTAGTCTAGTGGTAGGCGATAAATACCAGTCTCACTTTGGTTGTGGGTTTGATTCCCGCAGCTTTTTCCGACGCGACGGGTTGTCACACGGTCTGCGTGTTGTCCTTTTTCCAAAACTATATAATTCTCAAAACGAGATAAAATCGTCAAAAATAAACATAACATATTTTAACCTCAAGTTTATCTCATGCCTTTCATTTTCCATCATAACATATAATAACCCATAATTACCTCAAAAGTAAGGATCATATAAACCCTAATGGTTACCTTTATAATTATTACATGAACTTCTACATCGATTGGTCATCTCGTACATGATTCATTATAGAACATAACAAGGTTAAAGTGGCTGATCATGACTCCTTGATATTTGGTTTAGAACAACCACGAGTTTCCTCATTGAATACACCATTTCATCTAGTATCTTAATCAGAGAACCACCACAGTTTCCTTCAAACCAATTGTCACTTTAGTGCCTGCTAGATCTAGCCATTAACTAAAACCAAAAAGGCTAGTGTGAGTATATCAACATAACCATCATGTACTAATGAGTAAGATAAACACTAAGATATACTTACTCATTCACTTTATCTAAAAACAATGACACTTTCTAAAATCCTAGCCAATATGGTAATGTCACTTATGCTTAAAGAATACCCTAACCTCTAAAGTTATCTAAACTGACCTTTGATACCAACTATAAGGCCCCAGCCTTAAACCCTACTTAATCATGAGTTATTACAAGATTACACATTGAGGATCTTTTCAAGTTTATATTTTTATAGAATTAGATCATAACTATTACATATCAAAAGATTACAAAGTAGAAACTTCTACTAAGTTTCCATAAAGTAAAAACTCTTAAAAAGAAACACTTTATAGTTCAATGTTTTAGATAGCATGACATTCCCTTGATCCCATACTTGACCCATCTGCACATTAAGACCTGTGAAAAAACATTTCAAAAAAACTTGGGGTGGGCATAAAAAGCTCAGTAAGGGATACACAAAGAATGAAAACTGTTAGTTCTTAAAACAACAAGTAAACCATGTATACTTTATCAAAGTAATACCTTCACCATTATGAAGTAGTAAAAACTTTTCACTGAATAAAAGTTCATTACTTACCCTTCAATAACCAAAAGATTACCATAAAACCCATATAAAGATCACATAACATATAAAGGTAACTTGGGACATAAACATACTTAAGTGGAATAACCATACGGTCGACTTCCACACATAATTAATGGAATAGCCATAAGGCTAAATTCCACACATACTTAATGGAATATACATACGGCTGAATTCCATACCCAATGCGTTGGAGGTTATAACGTAACCACCCGTCCTGGTATTCACGGCACCACCCGTCATATGGTTTATCACGTAACCACTCATAAAATGTCCAAGTACCATCATTACACATAAAATATTGAGAATATAAACATTTCAAAAACAAAATTTCATTTGGAATTACAATAATAAATTCCCAGATATTGAATTAATCAATCCATTTTCAAAAACCATTTAAAAGAGATTTTTGAATCAAAGTGTCCCATACCACTTTGAAGCTTTTAATGGAATTATAATTTTAAAAAGTTAATGTCCATATAAATAAATACTGAAAACCATTTCGAAAACATGGTCATTAAAGATAAATATTTAGAATAATAAATCATTAAAACATTTAAAACGATATTTTTGTAAAATAGTTTTTAAAAAAATGAGAGACTCTTGAATACGATTAATAGCAGAATAACATTTAATCCGAACTTTATAATATCATGAGAATAAAGGGATTCATGACATAATATGTCAAATGACAGTATACACACCATATAAGAGTGAATTGGTTCATAACAATAATTAAGTCTCAAAAGAAATGTAAAATTAGATGAAATCCATTATAAAGAAGGTATCCTTAAATTAAGGATAAATCAATTTCATAATTATGTGTGAAAAATATAAATACACCCAATATAACTGGATATTAAGTGTAAAAAAATCAAAGGTTATTCACACATATTCAAATGATTACATATTCAATAACTACATGTTGAACCCAAAGAAATCGAAATTGGGTTAAGAAGTTCCCTTGGTAAAACTCGACAGCCTATCCGCATCACATAAAATTTTACAAAAAGGGTTGATGAGAGAGATAATGGGGATCTCATCACTTGGACATAAAATTTAAATAAATAAGGATATATAAGAACATATCCCAACATAATAGTATGTGAATTAAAAGACATAATAAAATAAGTCTTTTAAAAAAAGGAGGGTGAAAGGTCCCTTTACCGAGTTGGGTAACTTTCGAAACATACACCCCATGGAAGAAGGGTCATACAATGAAGATGTGAATACCCATAAATGAAATTATACTACACAAAGTGTATAATAATGGGAAGTACATACACCACTCAAAGGAAATTGTGGCAAATGTATCATAAATCTCATGGGAATAAGAGTGAGATGAAAAATCCCTTATGAAAACTCGGCAGCCTAACGGTGCCATAAAAATTGATTGATGAGAACAAATAGGGTATCTCATCACATTAACAAAAAGTTCACAGAAAGAGTAATATAAAATAACATCCCCCAACATAACAAAGAGGAGCATAAAAGAAGTGACATAAAGGATAGTACTTAAAAAGGATGAGAGAGGTTAGATCTCTTACGAAAATTCAGCGGCCTAACGGTGCCACTCAAAACTTCCAAAATGGATTGATGAGAGAGAATAGGGTCTATCATCATATGAACATAAAAATTACATTAAAATTAATATAAAATAACATCCCAATCACAAGAAATATGGTCTTAAAAGAAATGACATAAAAGAGTGTACTTAAAAAGAAACAGAGGAGTAGGATCCCTTACCTCGGGTCCGACTTGACTCGATCGTTCTTTAACGTCCTGAATAATAAACTTGAGTTAATTTATAATTACTTAAGAACCTTTTTCAAGTTCATTATTCCTTTTATATAAATTATTTACATGTTATAAACATTATGTAATCATTTAAGTTAATAATGTTTGTTTTGTCGATATTTGGTTCTTAAGTCAAAAGTGGACTTCTTACAATTACATGTTGTTCGTGTGGTCAAAGGTTCTTTATATCCAGAATGACATTCCTGATTTGGATATCATATATATCATATATATCCAGAATATACATGTATTTATAATATTACATAATCATTTATAGGTAATAAATGAAATGCACCGTTCATGGAGACAGTAAGTCGTACGTACACATTAACGCTACTTTCATTTCTATGTCATACTAATGGAATTAAAACTAAATAAGAGATGTGTATATTTTTAATTCCAGAATTATATTAATTCTTTAGATGTATCATACATAATATATATCCATTATATGTAATTATAATAGTACATTACATTTGAGGATAAGAAATGAAATGCACCATTCATGGAGACGGTAAGCCGTACGTACGCATGAACGCTACTTTCATTTCTATCTCATACATTAATGGAAAGAAAAATAATAATAATATAAATGTGTATTATAATTCCAGTATAAAATCATATATAATAACTTTAAATCCATCATTTATACATCCCACATATGGAATTAACGAATCAAATCCATTTGAGGGGGCGGTAGTCCGCACTTCCTAAAATGAAGATATCGCATTTAACCATAATGGAAACCATAAAGGTATGCCATAAATGAAAAATCCAGAAGCTTAAGTAAAACATAAACATATTATATATCATATATAAATATATTTTCATCTTAATTTCCACCTATGAATGTGTTATATGAGTGTTGAACAATCATCATTTCGGGAGGCCGAAATTCGCCATCTACGGAAACTGTATGTTCTTTAACCATTAGATGTAGGTGTGTGTATGTTTAGCTCGAATACATCTTATATAAACATCCTAGTATATTTAAGATACTGGAGTTGTTACAAAAGAAATTAATAAAAATGGTTTAGGGGGTTGGAGAAGTAAAATAAAACAAAAGGACTCAAGTGAAGACATTACCTTAAAATCGGGTAACTCCCTTTTAATTGAGCTCAAAGGCTTCCTTGGGAAGACTTCTGCTCAAAGTGTGGCTTAAAGGAGTAATATAGGGAAGTGGAGAGACAGAATGGGCAGGGTTTGGCCGAGCCAAAGGCTTTGGAAGTGTGGTTAAGGAGGTAGAGGTGGGGGCCTTTTATAAGAGGAGTGGAGGGGCACTCTTGGAAAGGTATAAAATGTAACTTTATTTTCAAATGAGATTCGGATTTTAATGGTCCCACATTGATGTTTTTCGAGGATAAGGTGATAAGGGTTCGAAATCCACCCATCCAATATGTTTTTGACATTTGTAGGTCTTAGATTTTACATTATCTTTCCATTTTATTTAAATCCTTTATTAATGAGGTAATCACTGCATCATCATGATGTCATAAATAATTTAATAAATTTAAAGTCTAAAAATTATAAAAAAAATACAAAGATGTAGGAAATATTTTTATCTTTATAATGAATATTTATAGTCAAAAAGATCATTTATTTAGACAAAATTGAAAATATTTTACTTAGGTGATACATTCTTTGTTACATTTAACATTCTTTAAAAATAAAAAGATAAAAAGTCAATTTCTCACAAAGGTGATTCCATGGTGCCCCCAAGTTTGGAACAAGGAATCCCATGGTCGGCCATGAGACAACCCGTAGCCTTAGGACAAATTTTGTGGTCATTTTTTATTATTATGATATTATTTTATTATCTTGAACTACCTGATTACTCATTAATCAAGATAATTAAAGACAATTACCGTCATTACTATTCATAATGTCCAAAAACAAAAGAGTCTTAATTACATAATTTGGACCTTCTGATTCCAAATATGTAATCCATTTTACCAAATTCCAAACACATAAATTGAAATATTTAATTTAAAAAAACATCCCGTTGTCATAACAAATAGCGGGTTTTTTAGAAATAATATTTATGAAAAGTTTGGCACTTGATTATGCCTAATTCCAAAGTGAAATTAATCCCAATGACCAAAATTGGATTACATGGGTAAAATATATTATAATTACACTTTAAAAAAATTAAAAAGATAATATCACCATATAATTAAATTATATGAAAAAGCAGTTTTGATGTAAAATGCAGTATTTTTCACTATTCATTAAAAAAATGAACATTGTCAGAAAAATAACAAAAATTAACCCAAGTTAAATTTCAATGTCCCAATCATAAATAATATGATTATTTGGAAAAATAGATCTTATAAAATTGTCAAAAAGTGGATTTAAAATGGGTTCGCCATCAAAAGGTGGTTAATCGACCTTTTAAAGAATATTAGAATGTTTACGCTTAAAAACTGGATTCATTTGCATTTTTAATCCTCTCACTTTTAATGAAAAAAAAGTAAAAATATTTGACAAACATATATAATCATTTTGTAGTTAGTTCTGTTCATTCCCGCCATTACAACGGCTAAGCGTTAACTACTATTTAAAATAATATTATTTTATTATTAGTGTGCAACATAAGATTTCAAAGAAACTTGTTGTTGCATATTGGGTACGCCATCGAGAATAGCGTTCCCTTTAAAGTAATATTGACATTTTATTCACAAATGGGGATAAATATGAAAATGTCATATCTTTATTTACCTGGGGTGTTACAATATACCCAAAAAATTAGAGAAAAATAATGGTAAATGTATTAATAATAGAACAATCAGTATATCTTATCGAAAAATAATGTTAATAAATTGAGTAGAAAATTAAAATAATGGTATTATAACAATAACTACTAAATGTGTAATCTCACCATAAATAAAAAATAATTAGTATTTATTTTCCAATAAAGTAACCAGAATATGGTGTTTTAAGTCATTTTAAATCCTATTTAATATTTTAATCTCTTAACTAATATAATATATCAGCAACCAGGGTTGTCTCCCAAATGAGACTGTATTGACAGAGCATGTTTTTCAAGTTTTTTATTAATTATAATATTTACTGAACTAAATTTATTAAGGGGGATTTGTTTTACAAGAAATGAAACTAAACTAATTTATTTAACTATTAGATAACAAAAAATATTAAACAAAAGATATAAGACAACATTGAATGAAAACTAGAGAGAAGATAGACAAGATCAATTGGCTTTCTAGGTGAATTAATTAGTTCATTCATTCTTCATTCCTTTGAATGAATTAATTATATAAATTATATCAACACATAGTCTAAAATATCTAAACTAAAGGTATAATTATGTTTGAGAAGTCTAGGTCGTCAACTAAGATATCAGTTTCATCCTTCTTTCATTAATATCCATTCTAAGTATTCAATTATTTATAAACACTTTGACAAAGTCTAAGCACAGTTCTCACAATCCCCGATCATGAATTGTCAAGCTTAAACCACCCGAATAGAACTAAAAACTTATTTCCGGACTAACGTAATAGTCCATGTCAGCTGTAAAATATACATTGATTGCCAATGTATTGGTTGATGAATGGAAGGGAAAATAAAACAGAAATATGGAAGAATATTGATTAAACAACGAAAACATATATAACAATTTTAAATCCAGAGAAAATTACAATTTTATAGAAGATTATAAAATCATGGAATGAAATAAATAGAAGAAAACATGAGGGTAGATAACTAAAAAATTACCCAATCATGCCTTAGAAATGTGAATAGTGTTCAATATACATCCCATGATTAATATCATATCATCATAGAGTTCACAAATAGCTCCCTCAACTTCTATCTTTTTCAGTCTTCTCCAATGTTATAAAATTTTCTTCTATATACTCTATCATATAGAACCATATATATAATTAATCTTGAATATCCTGAAATAAATTATTGGAATGAATTTTATTATCCTCGAATATAAAAAATCAAAACCACCTCCTCCTTTGGTTACCCTCAAAAGAGAGAATTTATTTTTATGGTCTTATGTAACTTCCCATGTAACATTAGGATAACTTCACCAGAAACATTATTATTACTCATGGTACATTCAACTCCCAATCAAAACACCTCTAACTAAAACCCAACAATAATCATAAATTATATCCATTTAGAAATCAATTAAATTTTTCATAAATTAAACAACATTTCTCTCTATAATGCATATACCAGATATTACGATTTATAAGAATCAATAAATCAGTTCTCATCATCCTAATGTGTTATTATTATATAGAATACCTCAAAATCAATGAGGTAGTTTACAAATGAATAGTCTCACTCAAACTCAAGATGGCTAATTTCTTTATGAAACTAGTGTTAACTTCGAAATGATCTAGAAACAATAGAAAAGGGTTCTGATCTACTTGGAAACTCTTTCAAAAGATCCCCAAAAAACACAGAAATTGAGCAGTTGAATACCTCCATGTTGACAGAGGTTTCAGAAATCACAAAAATAAGAATCATTTCATCAATGATAAAACTAAACATCAAACAAGTGAAAATGATTCCCAAATATCCTCATAAGAATGGTTGAGTCATCCACCCATCCAATAATCATTTTAGTGGTGTCTTAGAAAATATCATCTCATTATGGGGGTAGTGGGGG
This sequence comes from Viscum album, assembly GCA_963277665.1. Classification (NCBI taxonomy): domain Eukaryota; kingdom Viridiplantae; phylum Streptophyta; class Magnoliopsida; order Santalales; family Viscaceae; genus Viscum; species Viscum album. The sequence continues at coordinate 63,230 of CAUJRU010001883.1, forward strand.
GGGGGAAGTGTGTAGGGGTAGGGAGGGGGATGGGGGTGTGGGGATGCTGGGGGTGTTGGGTCTCCATGAAGGGGGGGGGTGTCTAGGAGTGGGCGTGTCCAGGAGGAAGGGTGTACCGAGGAAGGAGGGAGGGGTGTCTAGGGGAATGGTGGAGTAGTGTGCAGGGGGTGCAGGGGGACGAGGCTGTCCTGGAGGTGGGGAGGGTGTCCAGGGGGTGAAGGGGGCTTATGGGTGTAATGTGCAGGTGGTGTGAGGGTGTAGGTGGAGGGTGGGATGGGATGGGAGGGAGAGGATTGCCCATGTGGGGGGTTAGGTGGATGGGTGCAGTGTGCAGTGAGAGGGGGATGTCCAGGATAGAGGTGTCTATGGGTGAAGGGGGGTGGGGGTAATGTGCAGGGGGGGTGGGGGGGGGGGGTTGTCTATGTGAGAGGGGTGTCCAGGAGGGGGGGGGGGTGGGGGTTCTAGGGAGGTTAAGGGGCCTAGGGAAGCAGTGGGTAGGGGGAGGGAGCTGTCCCAGGGGGAGGTAAAGGGGTGGAGGAGGGGCATTGTATTGGGGAAGTGGGGGTGCATGGGGGAGGGGGTAGGGAGGGTGTAGGGGTGTCTAGGTGGGGGGGGGGGGGTGTCCAGTGGGGGCAGTGTACAGGGGAGTGGGGTTTTCCAAGAGGGGGGGGGGTGTCCAGGGGTGAAGGGGGATGGGTGTAGTGTACAGTGGGTGTGTGGGTGGATGCGGGGAAGGGAGAGGAGAGAGGTGTCTTGGATGTGCGGTGTCAGGGGAGGGGGGAGTTAAGAGCGCTAGGGGATGTGTGAACGGGGATGGGGCTATCCAGGAGGGGGGGGGGGTATCCAGGGTGTGGGTTAAGGGGGATGTGGGGGGGGGGGGGGTTGTGCATGGGGTGTGGGGATGCAGGGGGAGAGGGTGGGGGTAGGGAGGGTTGGGGTGTCCATGAAGGGTGTGTCTAGGAGGGGGAGGGGTGTTTGGGGGGAGTTGGGCTTTCAAGGAGGTTGGAGGTGTCCAGGGGGTGAAGGGGCTAGGGGGCGGGGTGTGTAGGGGTGCAGGGTGAGGGGGTAGGGAGGGGGTATGGTGTGTGGGGTCAATGGGGAGGGGGATGTCCATGAATATATAAAGGTGAAAGAGCTAATAAGAGAGTTGGCTTCCTACTTTTGGAATCCTGATGTATTTTACCTTTTCAATCATTTGTTTATTTTTATGACTTGTATTGATATGCGTGATAGGGAAGCATTATATGAACAGAACCAACAAAAAAAACATAGCTAATGCAATTTAAATTCTTCTATGACATGAAATCAAGAGTGACGTGAATTAAAAATTCTAGAGGTAATGGTAATTTTATACCATTTTTTCAATACATTTGTATCCGTTTTTGTATTTTTAATCAAATTGACTTGGAATACACTATGCTTATAGAATTGATGATTTCTAGTTCACTTTTGAGTATGCACTATTTGATCACTTGGATATTGCTATGTATCATGGCCGTATATTTGATATCTAGGTTTGTAATTTTGAATCGTGTACCATTATATTTTTTTTTAAAAATATTTTACAGATTCTCTTAGTTTATAATTTTTACTTTCCCCTTTTTCTTCATGCCTATTATTAATAAACATATTTTCATGTTTATGAATGCATGGGGGTGTCGATGGGGTGTCCAGGGGGTTTGGGGGGGGAGGGGGGTTATCCGGGGGGGGGTCTGTTTCGAGGGTGTCTAGGGGGTCGGGGGGGGGGGGGTGTCTACAATGGGGTGTGTCAAGGGGTGTCCAAGGGTGTCTTGGGGGTGTCTAGGTGGAGTCCAAGGGGGTGTCTCAGAGGGGAGGGGTTTACAAGGGGTGTCAAAAGGAGGGGTTTATGGGTGGGGGGGGGGTGTCCAAAGGGGTGTAGTGTCCGGGGGGGGGGGGGTCAGAGGAGTTAGTCCCAGGGGGTTGTCTAGCAGGGGGTGTCTAGGGGGTGTTCGTGGGGTGTACAGTGGGGGTGTCTATGGGGGTGTTTAGGGGACATATAAGGGGGTGTTATGGGGTGTTTGGGGGGGGGGGTGTTGAGGGGGTGTCCAAGGGGGGGATGTCCAGGGGTGTCTAGAGAGAGGGGGTGGTCTAGGGGGTGTATGGGGGCTCTGTCCAGGGGGAGAGTGCAGGGTCTGGCTAGGGGGTAGGGTGTGATGTGGGGTCTATCTAGGGGGAAGAGAGGGGATGTAGGGGGAGTGGGGGGGATATGGGGGTGTTGTTTCATGAAATATAAAGGCTTATATCCATGGGTTAAAAACATGAATATTGGCCTATTTCCACAGTTTGAAACCGTGGATAAAGGCTTATATCCACAGTTTCAAACCATGGCTATAGTCCATGTGTGTCTTGAGGTTCTACCACGATTTAAAACTATTGATAAAAGCCTTTCCCTATAGCCACGCCAATAAAATCTACGGTCCATAGAACCATGGATATAACTTATAAAGACGTGTTTTGGGATTATTTCCATGGTTTCATACCATGGCCATAACCTTAATCTCTAGTAGTGAAAGGAAAGAGATTTCATTAATATTTTCGGTTTGGAATCTACATAACAAAATATACAATACCACAAACCATACCATGGATTTTGACCATGGTTTCTATAAAAGTGGAGTGGATTTTAATATTTTATAAGGATAAGAAAAAACTTATTAAAATAGTTGATTTAGTTATCTGGGGGTGAGTCGTAATCTTAAATAAAGGGTTTTAAAATATTAAAATATATTATAATACTTAGAGGATTCATAATGAATTTACAAAATAAATAAAATAAAGATAAAATAATATAATTTTAATGGTAAAACATATATTTTTTTTCTTATTCTATTTATATTACTTATTACATCAATATTGTGTCATCGTGTTGTCATAAATCAAATTATATTTATAGGGTATTTAATGTTTACCTTAAAATTCAACGATTTCAAAAAATTATAAAAAATTCACCATTAGATAGTTTGGAAATTTTGATTCTAAAAATAATTTTCATTTTATCTATATAATTTTCAAAATATTATAATTTTCAATTTTTAAATTAAAAATGACATTAATTGAAAATTGAAGGTTTTTTTGACAATAACATTTTTCGAATCCTTATAAAAATTCAATTTGAACTCATAAAAAATATTAGATCATTTATATATAATAATTTATTTACTAATAATATTTTATTAAAATAATTTTTATTATAATTATCCATTAATTCATCAAAATAGATTCTTTAATTGAATTTGAATATTAACCAAAAATAATATTTATTTTTTATTGATTCCAAAGGAAATAATTTAGTAAGTAAAAATAATATGATGTAAATATATTCACTCTGATTCAAAAATTAATATACATACTCATATTTATAAGGTATTGTAACCTATACCATTAATATAGAAGAAAATGAAAAAATGGTATGGTATGCAATGAGGGGTCTTTCATGTGGTAGTTTGGTGAACAAGGTTTGGGCACTAACATCGATGAACTTGAAATTATCATATAAACAGTTTTCATAATTATTAAGATTTTGGATCTCATCTTGTTAATTGTCGAAGGAAAATAATAGATATGTTATTTCCCTCAAGTTATTTGATTAATGGTCTTTATAGTGAACAATCTTACTGGTTGAGGCCATCACATCCTTTGTGTGTGACAATTTTTTTTTAAAAAACCAATATTTATACTAAACATGTTATAAGTATTCAATGTTTATATTATCAGTAGTAATGATAATTAATAGTCATTTAAATTTAACTGGATATAATAAAAAAATAACGTCATGTGTTTTTTATATCTATATTTACAAAATAAGATGTTTAATTAATTCAAAAGTGGAATTATATTTATAACAGTTCTTGTCCTTACACTATGTAATAGATTTTGGTGGATCTAGGTAGTGGCATATTTCTGTGGGGAACAATAGTAGTACTGTAGCAGGCACTATAGCAGTTATTTTAGCAGGAACTATTAGGTTCTATAGCAGCTAGAACCATTCACCAAGGGCCACTAGTTTGGGCTTTGATTTTTTAAGGCTTTCGGGCCACCTAGGCCTTCGGGTTGGTAGGGATTTAGAGCCACCTTTATGGCCTTTGAGACACCTCAAGGCCTTTGGGCCACATGCAGTTTCCCTAGACAAGCTCTACAAAAAATAAGCATCCCCAAAAGAGGATTCAGAGCAGGTGCACTCACCCGATAAGATCCAAATGGATTTGTTATAATGAGAGGTAATTGCTATGCCATCGGGACCAGCTTGTGCTTACATAGGAAGCCCATCCAGACGACCATGCAAAGGTGGAGAGCTACTATCATGATACAGATTCTAGGGAGGGGCAGTTCCTTGTAGATAGTCTGGTTAAATTCCCTAAGACCTTCATGTTAGGTAATCTCCTAAGCCTATAGGGACATGTAATCTCTGAGCCTACGGGCCTTGTTAGGGTTCCCCCTCATCCATTGAAAGGGGGGTTATAAAAAATCAATAAAAATGAAGGCCTTTGGGATATTCGGGCTATGATCAACCACGAAGGTCAATTATTTGTTTGGTAGATGTGGGAGAATTGTCTTTGTTGGGACCAAGTTTAGTTCAAGAGATGCCTATGAAGATTTAGGATATACATCATCATTTGGTTATAATGAAGAGTCGAAAAAAAAACTTATGCAGATCATTAGAATCTTCTTTCCGAGTTTTACATATGGGAATGGGTCGTCTTGAATTTTTCCCAAGTTGGTACACTATCATATAAAAAATATGGATGGTTGGATCCACAATATGTGGGACCCTTTTAGGTCAATGAACAACCTATACCGGTTGCCCATGATTTTTCATTTTTTGCCAATTTATAAGAATTATTATTGTCTTTCACATATCATAGATTTTTAAATTCTATCTTGATCCCTATAATTCTATGAAATGGATATAGATTTAGTTTTATCCATATGTTTCTATTGTGGAGAAACCATTATAAACCATTGAATCATAAATGAATGACATTAATGGGATGATTATTTTTTCTACTATAGAGTCATAGACGCATGGATTACATTATCACAATGCATGGGAATATAAGTCATTAATGAGAGAGTAGTGAACACAACAATTTTTTAGACATTATTCTTCCACATGACTTCTCAGGGAAGGAAGGTCTTGTGGTGAGGCTTTTGAATCATCCAATTATCCTATTTCATTGAATTTTATTATCTTTACTCATTTTAATATTTATATAGGTGCATCTTTGGAATCATGAGGATAGATAAAATTATATTGGTAAAATGACCAAATGTTTAAGGATGTATGTTTTTTGGAAATAAAGAGTCTGATTATAAACAAGGAATAACTTTATGGGGATATCCTCATGTTCATAGAAATCCCAAGGCAGTTTCGATTTGGCGACTAAAAATAAGAGTGTTTTCTATTGATTAGGAATTAACATGCCATGTAATGGGAGTAAAAAACACATGTTATTCAACCAGGATCATGTTATGAGATAAGTACCTACTGTGAATGATTATATGCCACATACATATTCCAAATCATGTAATTTAAAAAATATTGTTTTTAATAAAAAGGTGAATGGTTTCTCAATATAACCGATCTTTCATGGATTACATGACATATAATTCCATTACATTCGAGATAATCCTTGTTAGTTGGGATTTTAGGGTTCTATATGTGGGAATTATTTATTTCATTCACTTCAACCACTTTTATCTTAAACCAGAGTTGTTCCTTAGTGAATTTGGGAACCTTTAATTTTTTAGGATCAAATCGTTCAGTTTTTGATCATCAAGGTTGTGTGAGGTGTCTATCAGTGTAAAATAATCTTTCATCGTATTATTTTACTTTGATCACATATTTCTTTTAATATATTATTGGATCTATTGATATGATATGATATTTATCATGATTCTTTTCTAAATGTGTAATTTGATCTAGTTCTGATGGCTTACCCGTTATTGGTTACTGTGTTGCAGGTGTGTATTATTCGAATAATGTTTTTAGTTTCCTTATCCACCATCAATTTTTTAATAAATTATGAGTTATTTAGATTGATTTAGGGCCACTTTATTCATTTTTTTGTTCTTCCATGATGGTGGTTCCCATTGTAGGAATCTATGACCAGACTTTTGTGGTATATGGTATCTTTTCTAGCCTATGTTGTGAAATTTAGTGCTCTAGTTATGAAAATATATTTAATAAATGGAATGGAATGATTGAATGATTTGATTTGTGCGTGTGGGAATGTGGTTTTTGGTAAAACATGGTGTACCCCTAGTTTTGGTAAACTAAAATGATTTTTCAATTAATTTTGAAATAATTTTGTGAAATGATTTTCAAAGCATGGTTTTATGAAATGGATAGATAAAATGAATTTGAAAATAGAGAATATGGGATTATTTAGTTACATAGGTGTGTGATGTTGCAATATGTTTTATCCATAGACAATGTTTAGGGGTTCACATTGGGGGTGTTCCTCTTATCCATAGGCTGGTGGTTCTAAGGACTTTTTATATACTATTAAGTGGGTTCACATTATAGGGTGTTTATATGCTACATATAATCGATGCACATGTTTATCAAAAAGATAAATGTATTATTTTTATGTTTTATGGAATTGGTTACCTAGTTATGCAGACCTAGTATGATCCTTGGTGTGATGCTACCTACTCTTTGTCTGATTTGGGTTCACTTGGATATACTATTTTGGTTGTACATCCACGTATGTCCTAGGATTTTTGATATAATATTTAGTATGATTTTTAATTTTTTTTATATATGTTCATAAAATTATTTAAAACTGATTTATTTTATATATTTTTTAATTTAGAAAAATGGGAAATTAATTTTTTCTATTCTTTTTATATAAAAATATTGAACTGCAAATCAGGCCTTGTTTTCATTAAAGATTAGAATTGTTGGATTATTATAGATACAATTTTAATGGAACAACTAGGTGGGATCATACGTATCATATTAGATCACACCCTATAAACCATTTGAAATATGTATAGACATCATTATGTATTTGATGAAGGGAAAAGAAATGTTGCATATTCCGATGGGGACATTTTTTATCAATGAGTTTGAGTTAGCCACTTGTGAGATGGTAATAGTTTACCCAAAATATCACATGAAGTCTAATAGAGTAGCTATTTATTTTGTCATATTATTCTATTGGCCATGTATCTTGGAGTATTTTTGTTACCTTGTCAGTTTTATTACTTTTGTTATTCTATATCTATTATGAAATATATATTCATGTTTTCATTTTCCTATTTCATTATTTATATGTGTATATCTCATGTTTTCATATTTATGTAGGGAGAAATAATTTCATCTTTATTATGTTGATTAATAGGGTTATAGAATCCATCCTATAGGGATTGAGAATGCCCTTCAGGTATGGGGACATTTTGGTCAGGTTCCATATTGAGATGGTATCTTTGTTGGGTTCATCAGACATAATATCTTGAATTATATATTTGTGTTCATGGGGAAGAGAAATAAATATGTCATACATTCACATCAGATGTCATGTTAAAATCCATCCACTACGAATCTAGGAACATTAGGTCATCATATCTAAACTAGACCAACATGAAACCAGATTATTCATTCTTAATCATTATTCCATAATTGACCGCATCAAGTCATTTTATCATATATGATACCTAGAAGGAACCCAATGATTCAGGATATGGAATATTATTATTCCACAACCCACTACACAAAGTAACATGTTCTAATAATGCATAAAAATCATAATCCACTACATTATCACTTAATGTAGGGTCCATCATCCATGTCTCACATCACTTTCTGAACCATCCCATCAAGGGAATTACTTGACCCAATCCTAAAAAATGAAATTTTATTCCACATGACCCAAAACTCTTATGGAATAGACCTAGTTCATAAAAAAGTACTAATTCAATTATAAAGTAGTTCATCTAGAAAATTCTCACTCAGGGTGGGGCTCAGACAAAATATCCTTTTCCACGCAGGGTTCATCACCATTATAAAGAATTGATCCATGAATTGTCATAGAGGGTCCACAACCCATCACAGAGCTCACCGAATTAGCACTAAGATGTTATTCATGATGGACCTAGACATTCATCATGATAATCATCACCAACCCAGGTCTTTTACCTTTTTGTAACACCATAACATGTAACATTACCACAAACCAAACCTCAAATCCAATTCCAACCTCTTTAAGTCCCCAACCCTACAAGTACTTATACACAGTGACCATACTATTCTATATCAACCTATTCATCGTATTATCTTGATTATATGTCATAACACATCCCCATGATTCTCCTATAGTATTTAACTAACATCTCATAAATGAGATCTATAAGTAGTCAATTATTATAAATTTCACTATGAAACAACTTATATAGTCTAAAAGGACTATTTCTCATAGGATTATCGAGCCTGAAACCACCCTTAAGAGGGTTACACTCATCATAAGTGGGTCTAATAACAACTAAACACATCACCATTAAGAAAAATTATCCCACTTTTATATTAAATTGACTATATATAAACTACCATAGGATATCCACATCAACTCTCATATGCCGAAACTAACTGAAAGTATCAATTCCACTCTGCTGATACCCTATCCCCTTAGACATATTTTCATGAGGGGTTCCCAAAATACCCAAAGTGTTAATGAAAACGTATCTTAGTATATGATGTTTAACTTCATCCCATAACTTATGTCCAAGGATATATTGGTCTTTGTTAATCTACATGAGCACATAAAACATGAATTTAGTATGTAATCATGTACAACATGCATAACGATTTTTATTAATGTCAAAAACTACCTATTACTTGGAGATCACCCCTTGAAAAATCTTGTGAACAACCTCAACCAAGGTCATCCATACCTCACCAAAAATCATACAGACATATGAGAACTTATATAAAATAATAAAACCTATATAATTAATTATAAACAATTTTAATTATTTATCATGTTTAATTAAAATATTAATATTCAATAAAAAACACAATATGCATCACCCAACCACCGAAACATCTACCAACATCAGTCGAATGGTTCCCGGTGGACCACTAGATCTATCCAATGAAAAATACTTATCCACTAGCTCCCTATAAAATGAAAATTCATCCAATTTTTAAAAAATCAATTATATATTTTGGATGTTTAATTCCAATGATGAAATAATGAACATGTAAAATTAATAAGCCTTATGGGTCCTCTAATTATTTTGAATTAGTAATTACCCATCAAACTCATACGACTTCACCACAATCTATAGAAATCTTAATTGAAAACCTAGTGTAAATAAATGAAAGATCAATGGTATGTGAAGGATGAATTCATACATAGGCATGGACATATTAAAATAACCTGTTCTTTTAGAAAGTTTTCCCTAGATCTTCCCTGAAATAAGATATATTGATTGAGTGATAAAGAGAGGAATAAATGGCTATAAATAGCTTCAAAAAACATCCATAACCCCATATAAACATGAAAACCCCATATATTAAATGATTGCACTTCCCTCGACAACAAACATACACCCAGAAACCAATCATGGTGTGAACAGGGGGTTCCCAACATGAATTCGCTTTTCAAAAAACATTTAATCCCTTGATCCATATGTTCAAGAAATAAATTATTTGAGTATAAGGTCCATTGCCTCAATCAACCCCATTAATTGGGTGGATAGATAGATAATGGTCCATGCCAACCTTTGTAAAGGGCCCCTTCATCATTTGAATGCCTCGTTAACAAAACTATTACAAAATATAAGGAGCCTCATCTTATGGCTAGCCTACAACATAGAATATCATGTAACAACAAAAAATACTAATATATTTTTACTTTTAAATAAGACAATTTATTCTATATCATCTTCCAAATGAAACACCGTGCTTAAATAAAAACGTGGTATATTTAATTTTAAAAAAAATGTTTTCAGTAAATTTATTTTGACCATGATGCTAAATTATAGGGAATGAATATGAATAAAAACATTATTTATTATATATAAACAATAAATTATACATTTAATATGAACGAAATTCAATAATCATACCTAAAAATGACAATTAAGATCATTTATTTTTGAAAAAGTTATTTTTAAAAAAAATTATCGTAGGAAAGAAACATTTCTATTTCACAGAAAATATTATTAATGAAAAAATATTAATGAAATTAGTAGTTGTATGACACCAATTAAGTTATTAAATGGTGTAACGCCCCGACCCCAGTTACCCAGAGTCAGTGCATTATTACATAACATTGTCATTATCAAAAGAAAGATCAAATCTCGAAAGACCGATTAGTTTAGTAGCCTTGGAAACACTAGATATATTCATAAAGTTTTATATTACATCATAAAATGAAAACGACAAAAATATATTCTCCATATTCCACACTCTTATCCCCTCATACTATCCCTGCAGGTCATTCATAATTTACTTCTTCAGATCCTGGGAATAATAAAACATAGAAAAGAGGTGAGCTCAAATGCCCAGTAAGGATAACAATATAGCGGAAACATTCATAAATAAGAATAAACATTTATGGAAATTTATAACTAATACAAAATCTTTTTAAACATGAACTTCAACATAGTATGGAAAAAAATGAAATAATTCCATTTACTTATTCACATGGATATTCTACTAATCGAAAAATCACATGAAATAACAATAACCACTTTCATAATGATGGAATGCATAATGACAGACTATCATAACCACATACCCAAGGCCTCATGCCAAGACTACAAATAAGATTTTGTCACGGCCTTGTTCCAAGACACTAGTTTGTCTCATGAGACCTACCGATGCATCGAGGAGCTATAGAGGGCTCCACCCGTCACATATAAAGTCCAATGCATTCCCATATGAAAACGTTTAATCATAACATAAACATTCGTATTAAAACTAGCATACAAAATGTAAATACTTCATCCATAAACCACGAATGGTATAAAAGTAACACATCCACAGTCGAACATATCAAAAAACCTTCAATACAATATATATGTTTTGTATCATAATTAATCAACTTCAAATAAGAGTAAAATCCATCAAAGGATGTTGACATATATGAAATCAAAACTCTTTTTAGATAAATATCTCTTTCTATTTTTAAATAATTTAAGAGTGATATATTTATAAAATAAAAAATTTTCTTTTAAAATATTCTTATAATCTTGTAAGGGAAGCTTCGTCGATTTTATAATGACGTAAAATAGCCGCACCCATCGTATAAGTTAAAAAACATTCTTACCTTAATTTTGTCGAAAAGGTTAAAAAGCACCTTGTTTGGAAAACGTCAGAAAGATTTCTTTATAAACCACTTATAAAAAGTCAATAAATGGTATAATGACTTTAACTCATATTCTTGTAAATAGTAAAAATGTTTTGAAATACATTTTTATGAAACATGGATGTGGATGATAAAGAGATCCCAGTAGATTATTACGTATAAACAACCTCGGATAATGAAGAGATTGTGAAATAAACCCTTACCTTGTACTTTTCCTTGGTTGGGGTAGGTTAAACTCCTGTATAATGGTGAAATAATTTTTATTAAATTATATAAGAATCATATATATTTATATGATATCATATATGATCTTTTAAAATTGATTTGTTAATAATATTATAGTATTATCATTGTTTCGGGTGTTAACATACTCATTTTCTTTTATATGTTTTGTTATGTAAGATGTGTTTATCATGGATAGGTTGTATCTTATTCATATCCATAATGATATCAAGTCCTTAAACATTATTTTTAAATAATCAAATGATAATTATACTTTAATGGATATGATGGAGAATGAATCTCATCGCGTTCGTGGAGACAGTAATCCGTACGTACGCATGAGCGACAATATCATTATCTTGATATTAAAATAATATATAATTGGATGTTATATCATATATAAAGAATAATTATCATGTTATATGTTTATTTACATTAATTACACATCATTATTATACCCGTCAAAAAAATAATTTATTGAATAAGAATTACACCACGACGTGGAGACGGTAAGCTGTACGTACGCACGTATGGTGACATGTCATTCAAAGGATGGATAGAATACTGAATATGGTTGTACCATATTTATAATAATATTAAATTATATATTAGTTACTGGATTCATTATTTTAAAATGGGAATAACAAAGAAAGAAGAAGTGGAAGAAGAAAGGAACTTGAAAAAGGGTGGTGAAGTCATTACCTCTTTTTCGGGTTCTTCCTTTTGATTTGATCAAAAGGGATCCATAGGTTGACTTTATGACTAAGGGAAGGCCTCTAGGATGATGTGAGGGAAGTTGAGAGAGTATTTGATCAGGGTTTGGCCGAACCAAAAGGCTTTGATGGTGTGAATTAATGAGAAGTGGGAGTGCCCTTTTATAAGAGGGGTGAGGGGAACCTTTGGAAAAGCAAGAAATATTATTTTATAATAAATATATATTCGGTTTCTAATGGCTCCAAAGTGTATTATTTAAATTTTAAGGTGGGAATAGGTTGAAAACCACTGAACCAATAGGATTTATACAGTTTTGGGTCATTATAATAACCTTATCTTTAAGTATTAACTCTTAGTTAATTAGTTTCACTTTTACAATGTCTCTTTGTATTTTTATATTATATGGTTAATAAACATACTATATACATCCAAGAGACCCCCAAGTGGTCCATTAATGATACTAATATAATTATATATGTCTCTTGGACTATTCTTAGATTTTTAGGAATTTAATATCAATTAATAATATAATATTTGTTTTAAAAACTCTTTTATGTCAATTTTGACACTATTCAATAGTTTATTTTTGTAAAATTCATAACCGAATTATTACTTCCAAAAAAGTTAATTAAATAATTTATAACCTGTCATATTAACCTATAAAATTATTTTAATTCATTAAAATTCTCAAATTATATTTATTTGGGTATTTATAATATCAATTATTTTAATTTTTCACTATTATGGTAATTACTGCATCATCATTGTGTCATACATAATTTAAACTATATATTGTCTAAAAATTATAAATAAAATATAATTATGTAGTAAAGCATTATATATTTCTAATGTCTATTTATAGTCTAAAATCCAAGATATATAACCCTTTGTAAAATTTTGTTTACTAAAAGATATATGCTTTGGTCATTTTTGTATTTATTTTAACTTAATTAAAATAATGTGTCCCTATCACCTACAAGTGGCTCCATGGGGTCCTAAAATCGACCCCAAGATGCCCATGGTCGGACATGTATCCACCAATAATGTTAGGACACGTTATAGGGTAATTTAGTATTATTATAATATTATTTTTATCCCTTATTTACTAGATTTACCCTTTAACCATGGTAAATAAATATTTACCGAAGTAATTATTCAAAATGTCTAAAAATAAAACATACCTATTTAAAAACTTTGGACATCCTGATTCCAAATATGGAATCCATTTTTCCAAATTTAAAACACAGAAGTGGAAGAAACTAATTTAACATCAATTCCCGCTGTCAAAACAAAAAGGGTGTTTTCAAGATATAATAACTATCATAAGATTGGTACCTGTTTATGTCCAGTTTAATTATGAAATTATGTCCAATGACCAAAATTGTATTAAATGGTAAAAATATATTCTAAATATATTTTAAAACCACTAAAATTCATAATTTATCACTATTAAATATTTTTATTAAAAAAGTTGTTTTTAATTAAAATTTAGTAATTTTCACTATTCATCAAAATATTAAAGTTATCTGAAAAGTACCAAAATTTCACCTTAGGCTAAATTTGATACTCCGAATCAAAAAATGAAGTCCATTTTGAGAGATAAAATTTCTAATATTTTAAAAAGTAAGTAATACTATTCATAATGGCTAGTTTGATCGGTTGTGGTGTGTGTTAGAACTCGATGTTGCGTACAACACACGCTATTGCATTATTCAAAGGGAAACATACCATAGAAGCTTGGGGTGTTACATTCTACCCTCCTTCAAATAATTTCATCCTCGAAATTTCTAGAATACTACCGACTGGAAAGAATCGGGTGGTTCTTCATCATAAGTTTCTCGGGTTCCCACGTTGCCTCTTCCATCTTATGGTTTCTCCATAAGACTTTTACCAGACGAGTCGTCCGGTCTCTCAGTATTTGTTCTCTCGTATCAAGAATCTTGACGGGCTATTCGCAATAAGACAGATCAGGTTCCAGTTCTAATACTCATAGGTAAGTACATGCGTTGGGTCAGACATGTATTTCCTCAATAGATATACATGGAACACATCGTGAACTTTGGAGAGACTTGGCGGCATTGCCAATCGGTAAGCTACATCCCCAATTCGTTCTAGAATTTCGAAAGGTCCGATGTACCTGGGACTCAATTTATCGTTCTTACCAAAACTTATGACTCCCTTCCATGGAGATATCTTCAGGAAAACATGATCACCGACGTGAAATTACAAATCCTTCCTTCGATTATCAGCATAGATCTTCTGCCTACTTTGAGCTGCTTTGATATGGTTTTGGATTACCTTCATCTTTTCCATCGTTTCCTCCACCAGTTCTAGGCCTATAAGTTTTCTTTCACCAATTTCATCACAATAGGTTGGTGTGCAACATCTCTTTCCGTATAACGCTTCATATGGTGCCATCTGAATACTCGAATGGAAGCAATTGTTATAAGAAAATTATACCAGAGGTAAATATTGATCCCACATACCCTGAAAGTCATGTGAGCAGGATCTCAACATGTCTTCCAAGGTTTGAATAGTTCGTTCTGATTGTCCATCTATTTGAGGGTGGTAGGCAGTGCTCAAATGAAGTTCAGTATCCAAGGCATTCTGTAGACTTTTCCAGAATCATGAAGTAAAATGAGGATCATGATCAGAAACAATCGATAGGGGTACTCCATGAAGTCTCAAAACTTCATCAATATATAGTCTTGCTAGACGTTCCAGTAGTAGATCTTCTCTTATAGCAAGAAAATGTGATGACTTGGTAAGACGATCAACAATAACTCATATTGCATCGTTCTTTCTAGGAGTCTTTGGTAGTCCCATGACAAAGTCCATCGTGATATTATCCCATTTTCACTCAGGTATGGGAAGAGGTTACAATACTCCACCAGGATGTTGCCTTCCAGCTTTCACTTGTTGACAAACCATACATCTTGACACAAAATCCACAATCTCCCTCTTCATGTTGTCCCACCGAAAATGTTCCTTCAAATATCTATACATTTTTGTGCTCCCAGGGTGTATAGAGAAATTGGAACTATGGGCATCATCCAGCAACTGCCTTTTTTGATCAGGTATATCTGGAACACAAAGTCTCTTCCAAAATTTCAAAATTCCATATTCATACACAAAGTCTCTCAGTCTCCCATCATTCACAGCTTTAATCTTCTTTTGAAATTCTTCATCATCGGTCTGAGAACTCCTAATCCTTTCTAGTAAAGATAGATTGGCAACCATTTGAAAAAGCATTGATGTTTCTCCTTCCCTAGTTATTCCCATGTCCATCTTCACTAGATCCATGAAAATTAAATCCATTTTGATTCTCATATTGTTCAAAACTCTATGGTCTTTTCTGCTCAAAGCATCTTCCACCCTATTTTCCTTCCCCGGGTGGTAGTGTATCGTGAAATCATAATCCTTGAGTAATTCAAGCCATCTACTTTGCCTCATGTTGAGTTCTTTTTGTGAGAAAATATACTTCAAACTCTTGTGATCAGTATAAATCTCACATTTTTCACCATTGAGGTAGTGCCTCCATATCTTCAAAGAAAAGATCACAACTGCTAACTCGAGATCATGAGTAGGATAGTTTTGTTCAGGAATTTTCTACTGTCATGATGCGTAGGCAATAACCCTATCATTCTGCATAAGGACACAACCAGGTCCTTTCTTTGATGCATCAATATAAATAATGAACCCAACATTCCCCGATGGTAGAGTCAATATAGGAGAATTGACTAATCTTCTATTCAGTTATTCGAAACATTCTTCACACTCTTTTGTCAAAACAAATTTAACCCCTTTACGTGTGAGCTTAATTAATGGGTTTTCCAATCGGGAAAAATTCTGGACAAAAGTTGATAATAACCTTCCAAACCAATAAAATGGTGTACCTCAGTTATACTCGTAGGTGCTGGCCATTCTTTGATTGCCTTGTTCTTAGAAGGATCAACATAGATTCCATATTTAGAGACAATATGGCCAAGAAATGAAATCTCCTAAAGCCAGAATTCAAACTTGCTAAACTTCACATATAATTCATGTCTTCTTAGAGTCCTCAGGATAATGCGCAAGTGATTTTCATGATCTTCGTAGCTTTTGGAGTATACCAAGTTATCATCAATGTAACACCCCTAGATTTTATGAAACAAATTCTTTTAATTTCATTAATGTCTTGTGTTGTATTCTACACCAAGATTACCTTGCGCTATAAGCAACACCGCATTAGCTTGTCGTATACACAACACTATTCTTAGATCGTGTTACACACAATTTTGATAATAGTTATTCTACGCAACATTGAGTGTATATATATATACATATATTCAATGTATAAATGAAATATGGTTGGATTCTGTTATAAGAAACAACTAAGGATTCTTTCACAACACGCAACCCTGACTTGGCTTGCATTACACGCAATCGCAACCTTCCTCGATAGTGTGTGTAGTACACAATACCGCGTTTCACTAAACAACGATATGCTATTAAAATATTATTAAAACTAGCCGTTATGAATAGTAATAACCATTTTTTGAAATTTTTTAAATTTTATTTTTCAAAATGGACTTCATTTTTGGATTCGGAATATCGAAATTAGCTTAGGATGAAATTTTGGTACTTTTCAGATAACTTTCATATTCTGATGAATAGTGAAAGTTACTAAATTTTAATTAAAAAGAACTTTTTTAATAGAAATAATTAATAGTGATAAATTATTAATTTGATTGGTTTTAAAGTATATTTAGAATATATTTTTACAATTTAATACAATGTTGGTCATTGTATGTAATTTCACATTTAAACCAGACATAAACAACTGTCAATCTTTTGATAGTTATTATCTCTTAAGAACACGCTATCTGTTTTGACGATGGGAATTAATTTTTAAATTAAATAATGAAAATGTTATGTTTTTAATTTGGTAAAATAGACATCATTTTTGAATTCATAATATGAAATATATATTAGGCCTAATTTATGGTATTTTTCTGGAAACTTTCATTTTTTGATGAATAGAGAAACCACTAATTGGTAGTTAAAAAAATGAATTTTTCATAAAACTTAATTTTACCGCTTCTGTGAGTGGAATTTCAAGAATCCGAGAGACACAGTTGATGTTAGTAAGTAAAATGTGGTTCAATGCGATGAAAATAATTTTTGGTGAATAGTAACTTTTTACTTTTTTTACCACGGTTAAAAGTAAATAGGGTAACTAAGGGTAATAATGTTATTATTATTACCCTAACACATGTCCTAACTCTATTGGATAAGTGTAAGTCGACCAAAAACAACCTTAGGAATAACATATGATCATTTAGGCCCACTTGGATTAGATTAGGACATTTATTATTAATTTATTTAAAGAAGGGTTAAAATAGTTAAAATCAAAGTTTAATAAGTAAATAATTTTTAATATGGGGTTATACATAAGATAAATTCAACTATAAATATTCATTAGAAAGATAAAAATCTTTCCTACATAATGGTATTTTATTTGTAATTTTTAGACATTAAACAAGTTAAATTATTTATGACACAACGATGATGCAATAATTATCTTATTAATGGAATATTGACATAATTGATGTTATAAATACCCAAATAAATGTAATTTGATACTTGTTATGAGTTAAACTAATTTTATAGGTTAATATGACATGTTATTGTTAATTTAAGTAACTTGGTTCTAACTTATCATTCTGTTATAAATTTCATAAAAATCATGTACCAAATATTGTCAAAATTGACATAAATTAGTTTTTAAAACAAATATAATATTATTAATTGTTATTTTAGTCCTAAAAATCTAAGGTTCGGAAAAATGAAATATATATGGTTATATATATTAATAATAAACAACTTGGGGTTCTTTTGGCTTGATATAGTAAGTTTATTAACCATATAGTGTAAGAAAACAAAAAGACACGGTAAAAGTTAAATTATTTAACTTAGAGTTAAATCTAATTGATAAGGTTAAAATAATAACCAAAACATGTATAAATCCTATTGGATGAGAGGATTTCGACCCATCCCCACTTTAGCTTCGAAATAAGACCCTTTGGAACCATTTTAAACCGAATTTGACCTTAATATAAAAAATATTTTGAGATTTACCTAAGGTGCCCCTCTCCTCCCTTATAAAAGGGCACCTCCTCCCTCTCCTCCTCACACCAATTTGAGCATTCAAGCTCTGCCAAACCCTGCAAAAATCTCTTCTCCACTTCCCTAGTATCATCCTAGAGGTCCTGGTATTCTTAAAAGACCATCCTTAGTTCATTATGTGGAGGTTAAGAAAAGGTGCGTCAAAAGGAGGTAATATCCATTACCGATCTTTTTCAATTTCTTTCTTCATCAACTTCTTCTTCTTTAGTTGTTTCATGATAAAGTAATAACATCAGTATTTCTTATATACTGATATGTTATTATAAATATTAAACAACTCTAATTAACCTTCTATCCATCCTACGGAAAAAGGAAATCACCGCGCGTGCGTACGTACGAAATACTGTCTCCACGCCGTGGTGTAATCTATTTTCCGCCACCACCTTAATTGGATGGGTATAATGGTGTAATGAGTAACTATATATGATTATTATAAAGTGATATTGATACTGAAATAGTATACATACACTTAAACACAAGTTCACTATCATGAGAACGATATCATCGCTCGTGCGTATGTACGGACTACCGTCTCCACGACTCGATGAGATTCATTCTTCACATTAACCATTCATGAATGATTATAAAGTATATATAATGAATAATAATGAAATATATAACATGTTAATTCTACTGGATTTATGTATATATATATATTTATGTCATCTACTTACTTCCATTCAAGACAATACGGAAAGGAAAACAGCGTTCATGCGTACGTACGGACTACCGTCTCCATGAATGGTGTGTTTCATTTCATTTATCTATCTATTATATATATATATACTGAATATATATGATATATAAATCATGTTTTATATTTTTTAAGTAAGTAAATCATGATATATGTAATAATAATGTCAAGAACAAAAAGTCCAAACACCTACGATAAATGAAACGATTTTACCCAAAACGCTTCTTTAACATGGAATTTACAGAAGAACGGGTAATATAAAGTTATAAGTGAACCATATATGATATCATAACAATGAATATGATTTTTTAATAAGTTAATGACATTATTTAAATCATTATATAGGAGGTTCGGATACGTACAAAGCATATCCGACATAAGGTAAGGGAAAATATCACAATCTCATTTTTATCCGAGATTGGTTATACTTTGAAATTTACTGGGGTGTATTTTATCATCCACATCCATGTTTCCTCAATATGTAATATTATTTCCATTGACCTAAAATTTTTTAAATCTAATTTTACCTTTCGATGAGTTTTTAGTAAAAGATATGAAAGAAATCTTTTGTTGTTTTTCGTACGAGGTACTTTTTGACTTTTTCGACAAAAGTACGAGAAGAATGTTTTTTTAACTTATACGGCATGAATGGATATTTAAAAAATTATTTCCAAGAAGCTTACATTACAAGTTTTCAAGTTTATTTTTAATCAACTTCTTTTAGTTTAAAATTTTATGACATGTTAAGAATGGAAAAGTGTTTTTGAAGTAGAAAGGATATTTTCCTTAAGAATAAAGTTCAAGTGTTTTATCAAAATTATTTTCCATCTAAGATAATAAAGGGTTTTGTTTTTATCCCTATTATTACATTTATTTGATTATGTTGTGATGGAAATATTTTTATGAATTCCTTTATTGTATATGAATTGTTTTATGATGTCATGATGTTTAAGATTCCCATTTTTATTACATGGGTTATGCAATGATGTATGGTTTATGATTTTGTGGCACACATAAGAACGGTATTATTATGAGATGGGTGGGACCTATATCTCCCTCCAATGCATTGGGTAAAGATTTTATATCTGATGAGATAGACATGGCTAGAACGGTAGGTTATACCGGTTCAGTGAAACAGGACTGAAACGAGGGTGACTCGGTTCAGAAATGGACTTTGTCCACTAAGATAGTCTTGGCAATGAGTCTTGACTAATAAGATATGATTCTCTATGATTATGTGTGTATGCCACAATGTTTCATGTTTTACGTTATGATTATTGGGATTTCATTTCACTACTATGATTTATCCCATGTTATGAAATTATGCTCTCTTTTGCACGTTAAGATTTCCAAAATGTTATGTTCTTATGAAAATGATTTGATTGATATTTGTTTTGTTTACTCTTACTGAGCATTTGAGCTCACCCTTTTATGTTTTCTTTTCCCCAGGATATAATGAAAGGTTTTAGGTAAAAAAATGGAAGATCTTTATGGGAGATGTTGAAGATCTTTCACCACGATTAGAAGATTATATTCCGAGTTTCCAAAGACACTAAACTATTATGATCCTTGTGTGTGTGTTTTATTATGTAATAAGTATTCCGCAAAAGTAATGTAATGTCCATGTACGTCAAGCTTCGGGTCTCTACATTTGGTATCAGAGGAAAGGTTTAGTCAACCTTTTGAAAATGGGATGCGAAAACGTTAGTGAGATCCCTAGATATATTTCTAAGGTATGTCTAGGGATGTCCCTAAGGATAAGTATACGTATAGTATACAGTCCTAGAATTAGGCTAATGATCATAGAATTAAACCTAAGATGTTAGATATTGCAGGTACTCCCCCTTTATTATGTTGTTTTCCCTAGCATGATTTTTACCTCTCACACTATTATTTTTGGGTTTTAGACGATGGCTGGAACCTGAAGGAACCGTGTTGATTAATGAAATGGACAATGCAATGATTGTCCTCATGAACAAACAAATGTTATGGGAGATGGAGTGAAAAATCGTATTGCTGTACTTACAGAAGCTATGAATCATTCTGGACTTCCAAATGAGCAGAGAAGGGAACAATATTCTATTGAATCCTTCATGAGGCAACGTACACCTTCTTTCAGTGGGTCTTCTGATCCACTTGTTGCTGAACAATGGATCTGTACTACTGAAAAGATATTTTCAGTTCTTCAATGTTCTGAACATGATAAAGTCATCTTAGCAGTATATCGTTTGGAAGGTGAAGCTGATCAATGGTGGAATCTTATCAAGAATACGAGGCAAAGAGATGAAATTAAGTCCATGGAATGGGATGAGTTCAAGAACTTATTTTTCAATAAGAACTTCCCTCGTATTCTTAGAACAAAGATGGACAAGGAGTTTCTTAAACTAAAGAAAAAGGATGATGAATCTGTTGGTATATACGAAGCGAATTTTACAAGGCTTGCAAGGTATTAATCTGGATTTATCATCCAACCTGAAAGTAAAGTTGATCAATTCTTTAGTGGCTTAAAACCAAATCTTTGAAGGGCATTATCTATAAGAGACTTTAGTAGCTATGAAGAAATTGTGCGTTGTGCTATCAAGGTAGAAATGGAAGTTGGTGTTACTTATCCATCTCATAGTTTTGACAAGAAACGAAAGATGGAGTTCAAGGAGAAATCTCAGAATAATGGTGAAAAGAAGTTGAATGTTTCCTTATTCTCAAAGTGTGGAAAGAAGCATGATGGAGATTGTCTTAAAGGGACTAGAAAATGTTTTAAGTGTGGAAATGGAGGTCATCGAGCAGCTGAGTGTCGAAGTAATGGAAAAAGGGTTTCTAATGATTTGAATAAAGAAAAGACTGCAGAGAACGCACCAACAACACTTCAATGTTTCAAGTTCAAGGAGATGGGACATTATGCCAATAAACTCCCTAATCCAATGGTTAGTGATGATCGACATAAGAAACCACTTAAGGCAAAGGACAAAGGGAAGTCACATGCGATCACCATTGGCGATGTTGAATATGACAACGATGTGGTGGAATGATTAAGTGTTTATGTAGTGGGATTCCAGAATAATGTTTTATATAGTATCGTGGAATATTGGAATATTTATGTTTTGGTCTATTGTGGTTTTCAATAATTTTATGGCATCGGTAACCATGAAAAGTGATTGAAATATTTTTGGAATGCAGTTGATATGTACATAATGAAGGGATAAAGAGAATCTAATATGTTTGATAGTATTCATGAGCTCATGATTGATATAAGGACTAAGTGATATCATGGTTTGTGTATATAGAATTTTGAGGACTTTGGTATGTGTAAAGTGTTATCTTTTAACTACATTCATGTTTTCACTAAGTTTCAATTGGTATTAAAGAGAATACATGATTAAGGCCTTTGAATGTTTGGAATGTGACCAACAAGACATATCTTATGATATATGGGGATCAACGATGGTGTTAAATCTCTCAAAATCGTTTTCACTATATTATGAAAATGGACTGCCGTATTATGGATAAGCCTAAAGATTGGAATGGATTATGTTGGACATAAGTTAGTATTGTTTAAGGATAGAACTTTTTTTGATATTATCGATGGGATGTTATAGCAATGTAGTTTTAGAAAAAAGGACAACCTGCAGGATGGGCGACAACCCATCGCGTCGGACAAGGCTGTGGGAATCGAACCCAAAACCGAAGTGCGACTGGCCTTTATTGCCTACCACTGGCCTACAGGAAGTCCCTGTTTAGTAGAAACTAGTTTTATTATATTAATCAGTATGATATTTGAAGTATAAGTCCATTTTAGGAACCGTATATGATTAATCTCACTATAGATGGACTTATGTATTTTTTGAAAACTTTTCTAACCTTTTGTTTGAGATAGATGGAATGACCCATCATTCTATCACATGATCTTCTAACACATAACGAATGACTAATTCAACTTCATTTATTTAAGAGATGAAGTGGAAATTGTCCAAAGAATGACAAACGGTGAGACTATACCAAAATCACGAAAGTATTTCTTCTAATTCAAATTTCATCAACTTTAGGGAAATGATCTTGAAAACCAAAAATGTTGTCTTAGTCCTCTTATATCTGATTAATCATATGGTACCTTAGATCTTCAAAAATTTATGGCTTTGTGATTGCTGGCTTTTCCATAGCCATGTTCTCTACCACTCTCCATCAGAACATGATGGTTATATTTCTCTTCCATATCCATATTTTCACCTATGTGGAAACCCAATGATTAGTTTATTTGGGTAACCGTTACATTTCATAATTTTGTTTTTAAAGATTGGTTTTGGTATTCCTTTTTATGATGTGGGTTTCTATTAAAGAAACTTTCTAATAGTAAACCATTTATAACCTTGACGAATTTCGAGAGCGAAATTCATTTTAAGGGGGGTAGAATGTAACACCCCGATATTTTATGAAAAATATTCTTTTAATTTCATTAATGTCTTGTGTTGTATTATACACCAAGATTACCTTTCTATATAAGAAACACCGCATTAGCTTGCAGTATACGCAACACTATTCTTGGATCGTGTTACTCTCAATTTTGATAATAGTTATTCTACGCAACATTGAGTATATATATATATATATTCAATGTATAAAAGAAATATGGTTGGATTCTATTATATGAAACAACGAAGGATTATTTCACAACACGCATCCTTAACTTGGTTTGCATTACACGCAATCGCGACCTTCCTCGATAGCGTGTGTAGTACGCAATACTGTGTTTCACTAAACAATGATATGCTATTAAAATATTATTAAATCTAGACATTATGAAAAGTAATAACAACTTTTTGAAATTTTGTAAATTTTATTTTTTAAAATGGACTTCATTTTTGGATTCAGAATATCGAAATTAGCTTAGGATGAAATTTTGGTACTTTTCGGAAAACTTTCATATTCTGATGAATATTGAAAGTTACTAAATTTTAATTAAAAAGAACTTTTTTAATAGAAATAATTAATAGTTATAAATTATTAATTTTATTGGTTTTAAAGTATATTTAGAACATATTTTTACAATTTAATACAATGTTGGTCATTGGATGTAATTTCACATTTAAACCAGACATAAACAACTGTCAATCTTTTGATAGTTATTATCTCTTAAGAACACGCTATTTGTTTTGACGACGGGAATTAATTTTTAAATTAATTAACGCAAATGATATGTTTTTAATTTGGTAAAATAGACATAATTTTTGAATTCATAATATCAAATATAGCTTAGGCCTAATTTTTGGTATTTTTCTGGAAACTTTCATTTTTTGATGAATAGTGAAACCACTAAGTGGTAGTTAAAAAAAATGAATTTTTCATAAAACATAATTTTACCGCCTCTGTGAGTGGAATTTCAAAAATCGGAGAGACTCGTTTGATGTTAGTAAGTAAAATGTGGTTCAATGAGATGAAAATAATTTTTGGTGAATAGTAACTTTTTATTTTTTTCCCACGGTTAAAAGTAAATAGGGTGATTAAGGGTAGAAATGTTATTATTATTATCCTAACACATGTCCTAATTCTATTGGATAAGTGTAATTCGACCAAAAACAACCTTATGAATAAAATATGTTCATTTAGGCCCACATGGATTAGATTAGGACATTTATTATTAATTTATTTAAAGAAGGGTTAAAATAGTTAAAATCAATGTTTAATAAGTAAATAATTTTTAATATGGGGTTATACATAAGATGAATTCGAATATAAATATTCATTAGAAATATAAAAAGATTTCCTAAATAATGTTATTTTATTTGTAATTTTTAGACATTAACTAATTTAATTTATTTATGACACAACGATGATGCAGTAATTATCTTATTAATGAAATATTGACATAATTGATGTTATAAATACCAAAATAAATGTAATTTGATACTTTTTATGACTTAAACTAATTTTCATGGTTAATATGACATGTTATTGTTGATTTAAGTAACTTGGTTCGAACTTATCATTCTGTTATGAATTTCATAAAAATCATGTACCAAATAGTGTCAAAATTGACATAAATTAGTTTTTAAAACAAACATTACATTATTAATTGTTATTTTATTCCTAAAAATATAAGGTTCGACCAAATGACTTAGCTAAGGTTATATATATTAATAATAAACAACTTGGGGTTCGTTTGGCTTGATATAGTATGTTTATTAACCATATAGTGTAAGGAAACAAAAAGACACGGTAAAAGTTAAATTATTTAACTTAGAGTTAAATCAAATTGATAAGGTTAAAATAATAACCAAAACTTGTCTAAATCCTATTTTATGAGAGGAGTTCGACCCATCCCCACATTATCATCGAAATAAGACCCTTTGGAACCATTATAAACCGAATTTTACCTTAATATAAAATAATATTTTGAGATTTTCCTAAGGTGCCCCTCTCCTCCCTTTTAAAAGGGCACCTCCTCCCTCTCCTCGTCACACCAATTTGAGAATTCAAGCTCGGCCAACCCCTGAAAAAATCTCTTCTACACTTCCCTAGTATCATCCTAGAGGTCCTGGTCTTCTTCAAAGACCATCCTTAGTTCTTTAAGTGGAGGTTAAGAAAAGGCGCGTCAAAAGGAGGTAATATCCATTACCGATCTTTTTCAATTTATTTCTTCTTCAACTTCTTCTTCAACTTCTTCTTCATTAGTTGTTTCATGATAAAGTAATAACATAAGTATTTATTATATACTTATATATTATTATAAATATGAAACAACTCTAATTAACCTTCTATCCATCCT
Source organism: Viscum album (assembly GCA_963277665.1). Classification (NCBI taxonomy): domain Eukaryota; kingdom Viridiplantae; phylum Streptophyta; class Magnoliopsida; order Santalales; family Viscaceae; genus Viscum; species Viscum album. The sequence goes on from CAUJRU010001883.1 coordinate 89,121, forward strand.
ACGGAAAGAGGAAATCACCGTGTGTGCGTACGTACGGAATACCGTCTCCACACAGTGGTGTAATCTATTTTCCGCCACCACCTTAATTGGATGGGTATAATGGAGTGATGAGTAAATATATATGATTACTATAAAGTGATATTGATACTGAAATAGTATACATACACTTAAACACAAGTTCATGATCATGTGAACGATATCATCGCTCGTGCGTACGTACGGACTACCGTCTCCACGACGCGATGAGATTCATTCTCCACATTAACCATTCATGAATGATTATAAAGTATATATAATGAATAATAATGAAATATATGACATGTTAAATCTACGGGATTTATGTATATATATATATATATATGTATTTCATCTATTTACTTCCATTCAAGACAATAAGGAAAGGAAAACAACGTTCATGCGTACGTACGAACTACCGTCTCCATGAACGGTGTGTTTCATTTCATTTATCTATATATTATATATATATATACTGAATATATATGATATATAAATCATGTTTTATATTCTGTAATTAAGTAAATCATGATATAAGTAGTAATAATGTCAAGAATAACAAGTCCAAACACCTACGATAAATGAAACGATTTTACCCAAAACGCTTCTTTAACATGGAATTTACAAAAGAACGGGTAATATAATGTCATAAGTGAACCATATATGATGTCATAACTGTGAATATGATTCTTTAATAAGTTAATGACATTATTTAAATCATTATACAGTAGGTTCAGATACGTACAAAGCATATCGGGAATAAGGTAAGGGAAACTATCACAATCTCATTTTTATCCGAGATTGTTTATACTTTGAAATTTACTGGGGTGTATTTTATCATCCACATCCATGTTTACTCAAAATATAAAATTATTTCCATCCACCTACAATTTTTTAAATCTAATTTTACCTTTCGGTGATTTTTTAGTAAAAGATATGAAAGGAATATTTTGTCGTTTTTCGTATGAGGTACTTTTTGACTTTTCCGACAAAAGTACGAGATGAATGTTTTTTTAAACTTATACGGCATGAATGGATTTTTAAAACATTATTTCCAAGAAGCTTCCTTTACAAGTTTTCATGTTTATTTTTAATCAACTTATTTTAGTTTAAAATTGTATGACATGTTAAGAAAGGAAAAGTGTTTTTGAAGTAGAAAGGATATTTTCCTCAAGAATAAAGTTCAAGTGTTTTATCGAAATTATTTTCCATATAAGATAATAAAGCATTCTGTTTATATCCCTATTATTACATTGATTTGATTATGTTGTGATGGAATTATTTTTATTAATTCCTTTATCGTATATGAATTGTTTTATGATGTCATGATGTTTAAGATTCCCATTTTTATTACATGGGTTATGCAATGATGTATGGTTTATGATTTTGTGGTACATATAAGAATGGTATCATTATGAGATAGGTGGGACCTATATCTCCCTCCAATTCATTGGGTAAAGATTTTATATCTCATGAGATAGACATGGTTGGAACGGTAGGTTATACCGGTTCAGTGAAACAGGACTGAAATGAGGGTGACTCGGTTCCAAAATGGACTTTGTCCACTATGATAGTCTTGGCAATGAGTCTTAACTAATGAGATATGATTCTATATTATTATGTGTGTATGACAAAAATTTTCATGTTATAAGTTATGATTATTGGGATTTCATTTCACTACTATGATTTATTCCATGTTATGAAAGTATGCTCTATTTTGCACGTTATGATTTCCAAAATGTTATGTTCTTATGAAAATGATATGATTGATATTTCTTTTGTTTACCCTTACTGAGCATTTGAGATCACCGTTTTATGTTTTCTTTTCCCTAGGATATAATGAAATGTTTTAGGTAAAAAAAGGAAGAACTTTATGGGAGATGTTGAAGATCTTTCACCGCGATTAGAAGATTATATTCCGAGTTTCCAAAGACACTAAACTATTACGATCTTTGTGTGTGTTTTTTTGTTATGTAATAAGTATTCCGCAAAAGTAATTTAATGTCCCTATACATCAAGCTTCGGGTCTCTACAATCAATAAATACCACAACAAATTCATCGAGATATTCCTTGAAAACTCTATTCATCAGATCCATGAATATAGAGGGTGCATTACTCAATCCAAAAGTCATTACTGTAAACTCGTAATTCCCATACCTGGTTCGAAATGCTATCTTCAGAATGACTTCCTTATTCACACACAACTGATGGTATCCAGATCGAAGGTCAATCTTTGAAAAGTATTGAGCTCCATGCAGTTGGTCAAATAAATCATCAATGCGAGGTAGGGAATAATTATTCTTTATTGTTATAGCATTGATCTCCCTATAGTCGGTACATAATCTCGTAGATCCATATTTCTTTTTTTAAAAAAGAACAGGGGCTCCCCATGGAGAAACACTAGGGTGAATAAATCCTTTATTACTCAATTCCCCCTTGTTGTTTCTTTAGTTCAACTAATTCTACAGTGGCCATTCTATAAGGGGTCTTCGATACAGGCCTTGATCCAGGAATTAAATCAATGGAAAACTCAATTTCTTGCACTGGAGGATGTCCTGGTAAATCTTCCGGAAACACATCTACATATTCTTTCACAACAGGTACATCCTCTATTTGAACATTCCTTTCCTCACCCACTATAATTTCATCCTCTTCTTCCCCAATAATTGAATTTAGTTGAGCTACTGGGGGTTGATCTAGATAAGAATTAGGTGGTGACGATTCATCTTTAAAGATAAGGTGTTCCTTATCATCATCATCAAAAATTGTGACCTCCTTCTTCTTACAATAAATCTTCGCATCATAGTCTGAAAGGAAATCCATACTGAGGATTATATCAAACTCAATCATAGGTATGAAGATGATATCAGCAGATAAATAACATTTATGTGTTCTATTGAGGACTCATTCACAAAACTTTGTTGCAATGATACTTCCCTTAGGAGTTTTAACTGACAACTCCCTTGTTAAACCAATTTTGGATCTATCTAATTTTCTTAGCAAACTGGGAAGATATGAAAAAATGCGATGATCCAGAATAAAATAATGCATTTTCTAAACTTGTGGAAAACATTAAATTACCCGCCACCACGTATTTCAGAGCTTTTACCTCCGCAATAGTGATAGCATAATCTTGGCCTTGATCCCTTGGCCTTTTCTGAGGTAAGTTCCCTTGACTCTTAGGAAATTAATTTTCATAATGTCCCATCTCCCTGAAATTGTAGCACTGGACATTGGGAGCTTCCTTCTTCCCTTTGCAATCACGAGCTTGGTGGCCTTTTTCAGCACACTTGTAACAGACACCCATTCCCTTCAAGCAAGTACCAGGGTGTTTCTTCCCACATTTACCACATGATGGATATTCAACCTTTCCCTTCTTCCCCTTATTTCTATTCCTTGATTGATCAGCAGATCTCTTCTTCTCTTTCATTTCTTTAAAGTCATAAGAATTAGAGAATTCCTTTTCTGTCTTGATAGCATATGTGACAATGTCTCCGTACGATGAGAAGGATTGTGAGACTAATGTTCGATGGAGAAATGGTTTTAACCCATCAGAAAAATGATCAATCTTACTTATTGGGTTACGTATATAATCTCCAGTATACCTTGCTAACCTTGTAAAGTTAGCCTTATTCTTTGCGACAATCTCATCCTCCTTTTGTCTCAGACTCAGAAATTGTCTTTCCATATCTGCTCGATGGTCACGAGGAAAGTATTTTTCTAAAAACAGATCTTTGAACTCCCTCCATTCCATATTTGATACTTCATCATCTTCCTTCATGTTTTGAATCAATGACCACCATTGATCAGCATCTCCAGTGAGGCGGTAAACTGCCATGATAACTTTTTCCCTTTCACTACTTCCCAAAGCCTGAAATATTTTTTCTAGGTAACTTATCCATTTCTCAGCTACCAATGGATTTGTACACCCATGTAACATTGGTGGTTGTTGCCTCATGGAGCGATCTAACATTGATCCTCCGTGCTGTGGATCAGGGTGCTCCATACGGGTAAGGTTATTATTTATAACCTGAGTGAGCTGTCCCAGTATGGTGATTAGATGATCGGCACTAGTTTCATAACCAGCTCCACTATAATTATCTTGAGCAGGATGGCAATCCATACATGGAGTGCATGCATTGATACGATTTCCATTTCTTCCACTAGGTGCTATTTCTAAACAATGGCATAAACTAGATCAGTTTATGAATCAAAATACATAATTCCATACTTATAAAACACTTAGCATAAATTGAACTATTTATGGATATAATCCATAATAATAAAAATGTTTTCTTTGAGGACGTATATACTCATAAACCCTTCATAATGATTTGTAAAGAAAATGATAGTTATCCTAAGAATATCCCCCGGGAGTTTCGTAACCAAGAGTGCAGAAAGGCCTGTTGTCATGCACCAATTCTCGTTCGAGTCTAGCTCAAAGATGTGTTTTCGGGTTTTACCCCTAGGTACATCTGTGCCAGAGCCGCCTCTACCTTCTCGTATCCAGAGAGGGATGTATTTCTCGGAAAACTCACAAAATCTATACAATACCAAAATTCTAGGAAGTTCCTCTATACTAACTCTCAAAGTCCATCTTCAATCTATGTGCTCTAATTAGAGTTTATCTAAATCTAGCTTCCAAGTTTTGTACTAAACTTCCTCTGATACCAAATGTAACACCTCGACCCCAGTTACCCAGAGTCGGTGCATTATTACATAACATTGGCATGATCAAAAGAAAGATCAAATATCGAAAGACCGATTAGTTTTGTATCCTTCGATACACTAGATATATTCATAAAGTTTTACATTACATCATAAAATGAAAACTACAACAATATAGTCTCTATAGTCCACACTCTTATCCCATCATACTATCCCTGAAGGTCATTCATAAATTACTTCTTCTCATCCTGGAAAAAATAAAACATAGAAAAGGGTTGAGCTCAAATTCCCAGTAAGGATAACAATATAGCGGAAACTTTCATAAATAAGAATAAACATTTAAGGCAATGTATAACTAAAACAAAAGCCTTTTAAACTTGAACTTCAACATATTATGGAAAAAATAAAATGAAATAATTCCATTTACTTATTCACATGGATATTTTACTAATCGAATAATCACATTCAATAACAATAACCACTTTCATAATGATGGAATGCATAATTCCAAACAATCATAACCACAAAGCCAAGGCCTCATGCCAAGACTAAAAATAATATTTTGTCAAGGCCTTGTGCCAAGACACTAGTTTGTCTCATGAGACCTATCGATTAATCGAGGAGCTATAGCGGGCTCCACCTATCACATATTAAGTCCAATGCATTCCCATATGAAAAAATTTAAACAGAACATAAACATTGGTATTAAAACTAGAATATAAAATGTAAATACTTCATCCATAAACCATGAATGTTAAAAAAGTTACATATCCATAGTCAAACATATCACAAAACCTTCAATACAATATAGATTTTTTGTATCATAATAAATCAACTTCAAATAAGCATAAAATCCATCAAAGGATGTTGACATAGATGAAATAAAAACTCTTTTTAGATAAATATCTCTTTCTATTTTGAAATCATTTAAGAGTCATATATTTATAAAATAAAACATTTTCTTTTAAAATATTCTTATAATCTTGTATGGTAAGCTTCGATGATTTTATAACGACGGAAAATAGCTGCATCCGCCATATAAGTTAAAAAAACATTTTACCTTAATTCTGTCGAAAAGGTTAAAAAGCACCTTGTTTGGAAAACGATGGAAAGATTCCTTTATAAACCTCTTATAAAAATTCAAAAAAGGGTATAAATGACTTTAACCCATATTATTGTAAATACTAAAAATGTTTTGAAATACATTTTTAAGAAACATGGATGTGGATGATAAAGAGATCCCAGTAGATTATTACGTATAAACAACCTCAGATAATGAAGAGATTGTGAAATAAACCCTTACCTTGTACTTTTCCTTCGTTGGGGTAGGATAACCTCCTGTATAATGGTGAAATAACTGTTATTAAATTATACAAGTATCATATATATTAATATGATATCATATATGATATTTTAAATTGATTTGTTAATAATATCATAGTATTATCGTTGTTTTTGGTGTTAAATTACTTGTTTTGTTTTATATGTTTTGGTACGTAAGATGTATTTGTCAAGGATAGTTTGTATCTTATTCATATCCAAAATGATATCATGTCCTTAAAAATTATTTTTAAATCATCAAATGATAATTATACTTGAATTGATACGATGGAGAATGAATGTCATCACGTTCGTGGAGACGGTAGTTCGTACGTACGCACGAGCGACAATATCATTCTTTTGATATTAAAATAATATATAATTGGATGGTATATAATATATATTGAATCATTATAATGTTATATTTATTATTTAAATTAATTACACATCATTATTATACCCATCCAAAAAATAATTTTTTTTAATAACAATTACACCACGATGTGGAGACGGTAAGCCGTACGTACGCACGTATGGTGACATGTCATTCAAAAGATGGATAGAATACTGAATATGGTTGTACCATATTTATAATAATATTACAGTATATAGTAGATAATGGATTCATTATTTTAGAATGGGAATAACAAAGAAAGAAGAAGTGGAAGAATAAAGGAACTTGAAAAAGGGTGGTGAAATCGTTACCTCTTCTTCGGGTACTTTCTTTTGATTTGATCAAAAGGGCTCCATAGGATGGATTTATGACTAACGGAAGGCCTCTAGGATGAATTTAGGGAAGTTGAGAGAGTACATGGGCAGGTTTGTTCCGAACCAAAAGGCTTTTATGGTGTTAATTAATGAGATGGGGGAGTTCTCTTTTATAAGAGGGGTGAGGGGCACCTTTGGAAAAGCTAGAAATATTATTTTATAATAAATTCATATTCGGTTTCTAATGGCTCCAAAGTGGATTATTTAAATTATAAGGTGGGTATAGGTCCAAAACCACTCAACCAATAGGATTTAGACCGGTTTGGGTCATTATACTAACATTATATTTAAGTATTAACTCTTAGTTAATTAGTTTCACTTTTACAATGTCTCTTTGTATTTTTATATTATATGGTTAATGAACATACTATATACATCCAAGATACCCCCAAGTTGTCCATTAATGATACAAATATCATTATATAAGTCTCTTGGACGAACCTTAGTTTTTTAAGAATTTAATTTCAATTAATAATATAATATTGTTTTAAAAAACTCTTTTATGTCAATTATGACACTATTCAATAGTTGATTTTCGTAAAATTCATAACAGAATTATTATTTCGAAAAAATTTAATTAAACCATCCCTAACATGTCATATTAACCTATAAAATTAGTGTAATTCATTAAAAGTTTCAAAATATATTTATTTGGGTTTTTATAATATCAATTTTTTTAATTTTTCACTATTATGGTAATTACTTCATTAACATTTTGTCATAAATAAATTAAACTATTTAATGTCTAAAAATTATAAATAAAATCCCATTATGTAGTAAATCTTGTTATATTTCTAATGAATATTTATATTTGAAAATACAACATATATAAACCTTTGTAAAAATTGTTTTTCTAAAAGATATATGCTTTTGTCATTTTTGTATTTATTTTAACTTAATTAAAATAATGTGTCCCTATCACCTACAAGTGGCTCCATGGGGTCCCAAAATCGACCCAAAGATGACCATGGTCGGACATGTATCCACCAATAATGTTAGGACATGTTTTAGGGTAATTTAGTATTATTATAATATTATTTTTTAACGCTTATTTACTGGATTTACCCTTTAACCGTGGTAAATAAAATATTACCGAAATAATTATTCAAAATGTCTAAAAATAAAAGTTACCTATTTACAGAATTTGGACATCCTGATTCCAAATATGGAATCCATTTTTCCAAATTCAAAACACAGAAGTGGCAGAAAGTAATTTAAAAATAATTCCCGCTGTCAAAACAAAAAGCGTGTTTTTAAGATATAATAACTATCAAAAGATTGATACTTGTTTATGTCCGGTTTAATTATGAAATTTTGTCCAATGACCAAAATTGTATTAAATGGTAAAAATATATTCAAAATATACTTTAAAACAATTGAAGTTCAGAATTTATCACTATTAATTATTTTGATTAAAAAAGTTGTTTTTAATTAAAATTTAGTAATTTTCACTATTCATCAAAATATTAAAGTTATCTGAAAAGTACCAAAATTTCATCATAGGCTAAATTCGATACTCCAAATCCAAAAATGAAGTCCATTTTGAGAGATAAAATTTCTATAATTTCAAAAATTAGGTATTACTATTCTTAATAGCTAGTTTGATCGGTTGTTGTGTGTGTTAGAACTTGATGTTGCGTACAACACACGCTATTGCATTATTCAAAGGGACACGTACCGTAGAAGCTTGGGGTTTTACGAATGGAATGAAATAAAAACAATACATGATAATTTTTGAAAATAATATTTTCTAATTTAAACATGCTTTCAATTATATTATTTGATTTAATTTAAACAATAAATTATTATTTTGAAAATTTTAAATTAAAAAAAATCTATTTTCGAATTACTCATAAAATAATTTACTTATTATTATGAATTTGACAGGAAGTCCAATATTAATTTTTTTTATATTCACTAAAAAGGTAAATTATTTAAATTTATTATCATATAATAAGGACATAGATATTTATAAATCATTTCAATAAATAAAATATGAATTTATAGAGAAGCATTATTCATTTTGAAATGTTCTATTAACTTATAAAACATGTGGAAAACTTTTTTATAACTAATTAAAATGTCACATTAGTACAATTTGTTCAATATTTCATTTTAATAAGTTATTTTCTCAGGATATTTGGATTTGGTATTCCTTGGAATTCTCATACCATTTATTTATTTTATTATAAATAAATTTATTTAATTAAAATCAGTATCCATGATAATTTATATATATATATATATATATTAATCTTTAAATCATTATATATTGACAAATAATTTTCATTAGATTATTTGTATTTCTTTTGAAATTAAATTTTCAAACCATTTGAAATATAATTTTGATAATATGATTTTCATGTATAATATTAAATGTGTTGAAATAGATAAAATGTTTCGTATTAATATTTTTCATGAAATTTATTTTCTAGGATAAGAAATTAACTAACAAGTTAAAGGTATGTTACGGTAAAAGAAAAAATGAAAAAAACAACGCTTAAGAAACTAATTTTTATCTAACAAAAGTGTAATTTAGGTGAGTTTCAACAAAAAAAATTCCTCAACTTGTTACTATTTATTATCCATTTACACTTTAATTGTATCCTTAAATTATTGAAAATGTAAGGGTTTCTACTAAAACATCATTTCCATAACATAAAAAGGGGAAACATCTTCACCACATAAACAAAAATAGTTAGAAAAAATTTATCAATTAATCACTTCTATTATAATCCTACAAATATCTCTTCATATTTAAAAATCATCTAGTTTCCATTAGATATCACATTGACTTCATTTCCAAGGAGTTATCTATGAAAAAAATCAATTCCCCCACATGAGTATTATAAACTAATTGTTTTTTCTTCTTAATATTATTATTTAAAATTTATTATAACCATAAAATATAATTATATTATAATAACTCATTAAAATTTATTTTATTATATCAAGTGTATTATAATTAACTATTCATATACTGAATAAATTTTAAAAAATAAATGCTCATTTGTCGTGTGGACTACCACCTCCACAAATAATTTTTTTTCATATTCTATCTAAAACATTAAAAGATAGATATAAATATGGTATTGAAGGATAAATATTATTCTTATGATATCATTAAGGAATTTATTTTTGAAAAATTGTTGGTACAATTAGTGATATTATAAGAAACTGATCATCGAAAATTTAGTCATTTTAAATAAGTTTTCAAAGAAGATAAACTTTTATTCAAAATTATATAGAATACATCATGGGTTAAAAATATTCTTCACAGTTATTATTCCCCATAATAATAAACACTAATTAAGTTGATTATTATAATTTTATGAATAAACAACAAATCTACATCATATTCATTAATTAAATCCGGGTACATTCATATTTGGGTCAGTTAAACAACATAAATGAATAATATAGTGATGTTATATAAATAATTAATATTGGGACATAATTGATATTATAATATTATATAAATATCAATATAATTATATTTTATTATTCTAGTGGTGTCATTTTGACATAAAATTTCTTAATTAAATAAACATTGTCAGATTGACTAGAACAATTGATTCCTGTTCATTGTCAATTTTAACTTCAATTATAAAGAGGGAAACACTAATTAATGTCATCTGAATCATCATATATAATTAGAAAAACCATAATATTAAAAATAATGTCCCATTAATGATTAATTTTGGAAAAATAGTAAACCTGAGCATAATTATTATGAACCTTGTTTAAACGATCAAGATTATAAAAACCTAATGATGAAAATTGGAACAATTCTTGTAGATAATGATTGTTTAAGAAATGCATGAATGAAAATGGATTTGAGTATGGTAATAAATTATTTTATTAAAATAGATATTACCTTGATATATAATGAATAATTATGATAATTAAAAACCATGAAAAGAGGCAGGGGTTTTTGATTGAATTTTACATCATTGTGAAAATTATTTTTTTTATATACCTAATTTCATTTATGGAGTATATATATTTTATATATATTATTTTATATCCTGAATAATATTTTAATAATTTTTTTAAAAGTTTAATTTCAGGCTCTCTCTTATATTATATTCTAATTCGTAGATTATTAAAGTCTTAGGGGTTTTCATGGTTGTAATTCTAATTGATTGAGCCATGTTAAAAGATATGAAACATGATCAATTTTATGGTTTTATATTGATTTAATAACACATTATTTTTCTATAGTCTATTTTTTTGTTTCATTGGATTTATTGGAAAAATAATTTTTTTCTTATTCATGTGGTTATTTGTTTAGTTGTTTCCTCCAAAGTGTTTATTTTTGGTAACATAATTTTCATTCATTAATTTAGGATTGTTCATTGAATTTATTTAATATAAATTGGATACATTGTTCCATTTAATTTTATTCTTTGGTATTCAATCATTTTTTTGATATATATTCCTTTCATATAAAAACATGAGAATTTATTTCTGAATTCATATGATAGGTTGTTTTAAAAAAATAAAATTTATTTCCCTAAATGAATAATGGTAAATTTAGACTAGTAGTGACATGGCCATATATTCATTGTCTTGATATGATGTGACTATAACTTTTAACATGATTCAGATTGGTTTATTTTCCCTTATATTAATTTTAATCTATTTAGATGGTAATATTATTAGAATTCCAATATTAATGATTATTGGCATGTTGTCTATGTACTGATTTTCTAACCACATTCTTCCTATGGATTGGTTATATAATTTTATCCCTTTTATTAACATGGAGTGAAGTATGGGAATTCAAATATGGATGATATTTGAACAGTTGAATATGTGTTTTTTATACATCCAAATTCTCTCTTTATATGAATTATGACCATGTTATAATTTTTATTAACACAAGGAGGGGTATTGACATTAATTATTTTTCAATATATGTATTTAGATGTTTGTATTTAAAAAGTGTTTTATTAGAAAATGGTACGAATGTTTTTAATCTTATGGTGAATTTATTGGAAATAAATAATGTTACTGGTGGGATCAAAAATTATATAACCCCTAAATTCTTCTAAAGGCCTTAGGAGACCAAATGTTTTTAGGTATTTGTGGTATGTCTACAAAATTCCTTAGTATGTCTTGAATATGATATTTATGACATGAAAAGTGTCTTAGCACTAGTCCTTGAAAATAACTATTTTATTTCTCTAATTATCCATTTCATTAATATTATATTTTTATTATTGATCTCCATGTTTTCAATTATTATCAAGGATATATTTCACTCTTTGTTATAAGATTATTGTGACATTATCTTGTTTAACTATATCTTCTATTATACATACACCATGTGTATTTTAAGAATAATTCAATTAGATGTTTCCCTTAATAGTAATTTAATATCACCGATTTCTTTTTTTTCATTCTATATGTTATAAATAAAATAAATATATGTTGATTTTATAGATGGGTTGTATGCATAGAAGAATTTATCAGAGATGTTAAAGGTTTATCAATATTTAGGTATATTTTTATATACAATTTAATTTTTTCAATTAGTCCAGAAATACATAGTATTTATTAGTTTATAATGTTTCCAACATTTATAGCACTAAACAGATGAAATCACTCTTATGGTGTCGTAGATTCAATAATTTTTAATAACTTTATGTTTATGGATGGTCATATCTTAGTGTTTACAACTAATAAAAATGTAAGTGTGTAAAGTATTTTTATATGAGAACATGATCTGTGAGTGTGGGTCTGGGGAATCAAATTGTGTTTAAAATGATTTTTTTTATAACATTGGATATTATGATGTTTTTCTAGGACAACTTAAAAGAGTATTTGTTAATGATTGTCATAATTTTAGGTCTCTATATAACCTTTTAAGATATGTATACTCTTTAATATTAAAGAAATATTAGACATTTCATTCGAGGACCTAGATAAGAAAACCAAATTGAATGCCCTTGGGAAATCACGATGTTTTGTTGTAATAGATATTATATGGCTTCTCCTATCAATATATCTTTCTATAAATACTAGAAAGTGGATGTGGCTATGGGAGAGATGTAATTATGGTTAATCAGTATGAAAATTGTTGGTTGAGCATTGAATCAATCAACAATCATATGTATGATTAGTTGACTAAAGACTTCACACCTAGGTAGACACTACCAGGGGATATTCTTTGGTTCATAAAAATCCATTAATGAACCATTATGTCTGATTTTTTTATGATGTTAAAAAATTAGGCTGGAGAAAAATATAATAATGACCATTTATGATCAAGGATTGACTAATTAGACTGATGAATTCTTCCAAAAACATCAATAGTTTAAGTCAATCCTCTCATAAGGGAATACCAAATCATATTTTTTATTTCATATACTATTTTATTATATTATGATAACTATTTTTGATTATTTATTTGTTTGAAACAAGACCCTAAAATTGAGTATAAGTAAGGTATGTACCTTGAAACCTCTATGCCTTATAACCAAATAACAGAGAAATCATAATTAGATGAGAATAAGGTTATATGACTATTATAATGGAAAATGTAATTTTTGTAGGCTTACCTATTATATTGAGTATTATATATTGATATAAATTAAATCATGAAGAACATAGAAATTCTCATTATTTAGTTAAATTTATTAATGACATTATGGAATATTCAAAATTTTATGGGGATTTTTCTAAACATCAATGGATTATTATTCAGTAGTTTCACTTTAAAAATATGGTGAAATATATTAAATTTTATTAATGAACATTAAAAGTGATTTTATGATCACTTTATAATTTTTGGGAGAATTTTGGAGACTAAATGACTGAGTTATGGATAAATTTTATGTTAAATATAAAAACGACATTGAGATAATAAAGGTTTGTTTGAGCTAGAATATGTATGTTAGATATTAATTTTTTCAATGGGATTTATTAAAACAATCATGATATTTTGGAAGATTTTAGTCACCTTTTTAGGTTTATAATGTATAATAAATTCTTTGTGACCATAGATTATAGTGGTTAATACCATATCAGGGTTAATGATATAGTAAATATTTAGAGGATTATATAATCTCATTATGTTTTAGTGTATTAGAGATTTAATTTAATTTGGAAAATTTATTTCCCTGAGATCATTTTATTGAGGTATATACATAGTACGGTATTTTATTTTTGGAATGATTAAAGATTATTGAGGAAGGATAACATGGATTTTGATAGGATAGATTTAAATTATTGTTGGGTTGAGAACATTTTAAAAAATTTCTCATTAATTTCAGATCTCTATTTTTAGGATTAGTTTAATAAGTTGTACAGAATCCCAAAAAAGTAACATTGGTTGAAAAAATAATTTTATATGTTAAAATGAGAGTTATATTGGTTCAATTAAGTTTTGATACATGGTTTTGGTAAGAATTACAGGATTAAATCATAGTGTAATAAAGTAAGGCATATAGATTATAAATTTGCCTCTAGGTATTTAAGAAAATTAATTTATAATGATCTTACTTTTTGTTACTTATATAGTTGTAGTAATAACCATAAGCACACATAAACATGGGTGTGAGGGTTGATGAATACTGTAACTTGATGAATGAACTATTTGAATGGGAATTAGATTGAGAAACCTTTTAATTATACCAAAAAAATAATTCAAGATATATGATTAACATTGTATAAAAATTAGATGTCTTTAATAAATTAATGGAGAGAAATAACGACTAACCTGAAAGATCAAGAGAGTAAGATTATGAAGGAAAATAGATTCAATTTCTTATATGTTAAAAAAATTGTTGAGTCATGTTAGAAATTTCCATAAAGTGATAGGTTAGTTTTATATGTCTATATTTTAAGGTCATCAAACTCACTAGTCTAAGGTGAAGAAAAAATCTAAATAAATTAGTATTTGTCAATTATAAGAGTATTAGGAATAATCTGACTCTATGTCCCAATCTAATGGGTAAAGGAGAGAGATGGTCACCAACTAACATATTAAAAAGTAAATTATTATTACACTACTACTAATTAATCTAATAGATAGTTATCACCCTATATTTTCAAGACTTATATGTCATGTATGTTTTCACCAAAAAATGGATATTTATTTATAAATAATAACAAATAGTTGTATGATTAGCACATAAATCATTTTTAGGTTTTGTAAGAAATTGTTTATTATGAATTTACATCAATATCATTGTTTAAAATTCAATGGAATATTAGTAATCAGTTATATACCCTTATAAAGTTATTATAATAATTTTTTATGTAGATAAATCTCATTCCAAATCATATATAATTCATTAACCAACATGTGGTGCATGGATAATCATGATTTCCCATTAAAATTTATTCTGATATTCTAAATCAAAATGTTTGTAAGAAATTTATTTAAGGGGGTATGTAACACCAGAAAATTATAATATATAACATCATTAACATAATTCAATTTGTTCAATATCTATACCTATATAAAACACAAAACATAAATGAGATAATGAAATATTAAGATAAAATAGAAATGATTATATATGATCACTAAAACCAAGTGGTTGAATTATCCATAATTAGAAGATGTAACAAATTTTTTAATTATAAGAATATTGAAGATAGACTTTAAATTTCATATTAAAGAAATTAAATTATATTAAATAAAATGACTAATAAGAAAATTTTTGGTTTTATAAAAGTATTTTTCTAAAAAACAATCATTTTATAAGATTTAAATTACTATTTTATAAAACATAATGCTAATGATAGATTATTATTTGTGTTCGTACTTAGGTCAAAATAATTTATTTTATAAATTATTTGAAATAATAATAATAACAAAAATATTTGAAAATAATAATTTCCTATATAAAATATTTTTCAATTATATATTATAATTTTTAATCAAAAATAATATTTATAAATTCTAGAATTTAAAATTAATTAAATTGGAAATCATTTTTCAAATTCGGATATAAAAATTTAGATATTATGAAAAATAAATATTTTTATAAAAAAATATGGTTTTTATTTTAAAATCGGTATTCATGAAACTTATAATTGGTTTGAATTTATCATCATAAAAGAATTTAATGGTAATTTAGAAACCATTTTATGTGTTAAAGTATGAATACTTTTAATAACATTATTCATTTTGAAATATTCATTGAATATAGATTTCCTATGAAAAATATTTCTATAAAAAATAAAAATATTACTTTAATAGGAAAATAGGTTTCTGTATTTTCATTGAATGAACTGTTTTCAATTGAGGCTCATTTTTTATTTTCATGAAATCCACATTCCATTTATTTATTTTATAATAAATTAACATATGTATCTAAAATAATTATCTAATATAATATAAACACACACATATATATATAAACATTTAAATTGTAAAATGTTCATTTATCTAAAAACAATGTTTACATGTTTATGTGTATTTAATTTAAAAATAAATTTTCACACATTTTTAAATTTTATTTGGTAAATTGATTTAAAAAATGAAATTTTAGGTATCACATTATTTAAAAGGGTAAATCGTAATATATTTCATCATAATTATTTAATATATTTAGAAATATATTACCATAATAAAAGTAAATTAGGGTAAAAGACTAAAAGTTAAAACTAAAAGCCTAAAAATAGTAAATGTTGACTAAAAAGGACTAGTTGTGGTGAATTTGGAAATAAATTTATTTTAATCTCTTTTTTATTCATTTTTATCCATTTACTTAGTAATAGTAACGTTATATTATTTAAAATGTAAATGTTAATCCCAAGACTATCATTTCCTTAACTTATAAAAGAGTCAAATTCTCAACACATAAAGAAAAATATTAACATAAAATTTATCCTTGAAAATATTCCATTATTATCCACATAGAAACCATAACCACTTAGAATTTTTTTTTGTTTCACATTAGATAACATAATGCCTTCATTTCCTAGGATACTTTGACGGAAAATTCAAGCTCCCAACCTAAGTATCATCAAATACTATGTTTATATTCTTATTTTTTTTTTTGAATATTTACTCTAAAAATGAAAATATATTTATATTAGTATCATTTATATATATAATGATATTATATTAATTGTATTATCATTTTTTTCTAATATACTTCATTCATTATGAAAATAAAACTATTTGTATGTGTGTTGTGGAAACTACTACCTTCACAAAAAACATGATTCGTTTTCCTTCACCACCTTAAAATAATGGATATAAGGATGATATTATTGGATAATTATGTTTTTTAATATAATTATGGTTATTTTATGAAATATTATAGAAACATTTAATGATATTATCAACAATTGATCATAAATAATTTATTATTTTTAAATTAAAGTACTTAGAGTATAACATTTTTTTTCTAAAATTGTTTAATATGTTTTTATAAATTATTTATTCTTAAAATTCAATCAAATTACGATTAATCACCCTAATTTTAATATAATGTTATCCTTATTATTTTTTATAGTGATATTTTAACTAAAACACCTCATAGTCATTCCTCAAATATAGGTACATTATTTTTTGGGTTGGTTTAACCACCTCATTGAAGGATACTAATATATTATATCATGAATGAATTTTAGGGAATAATTAATGTTATAATTTTATTGAAATTCATCGATTTTTTTAGGTTTTGGGGGTCTTATATAAATATTTATTACATTTATTATGAATGCACACTTCGACTATCGGGTATCACAAAACATGCACAATATCAATTTCCTCATGAATGATTAAAATAAAACAATCACAAATAGAATTTTATACAACCTAAAAAAATTTATATTTTAAATAATATTATAATTAATTATATATTAATGATAAAATCTGGTAGAATAATAATGCCAGAAAATCATTATATCAAACTGGTAAATATGATGAACACTATAAACACATGATGATGAAATAAAAAAATTCATATATAGACTAGGTATTTATTATATTTTTTGATGAATTTAGATATTATTAAGGTTATTAATTAAGAGAATATGATATATATATTTATATATATATATATTTGAGTGTTTTTGATATAGTATGTTAATGTATGTTCTAGAATCTTAGTAAATGAGGCATGGGTTTTGATCAAAATTTCCTCTCAACGATACATGAATTTATTTAAACAAAAAATTTCATTTATGTTATTTAAATAATTCTTATTTGTGATGTAATTTGTTTCATTATATTTTAATTATCCTATATCATGTTCAATGA